>PVIR01005763.1:0-70100 GCA_004026965.1 Petromus typicus
ATTAAACAAAGGAAGGAAAAGGCCCATATCTATGCTATTAGGAATGAGAACGGAGAAATTACTACCGACCCAGAGGAAGTCCAGAGGATAATCAACACCTACTTTGAAAATTTATACTTCAATAAAATGGAAAATGTAGAAGAAATGGATAGATTTCTAGACACATATGAACTCCCAAAGCTGAATAAAGAAGATATAGCAATGTTAAATACCCCAATAACGATCTGTGAAATTGAAAATGTAATTCAAAACTTGCCAACAAAGAAAATTCCTGGACCTGACAGTTTTACTGCTGAATTCTATAAAACTTTTAAAGAAGAGTTAGTGCCTCTACTTCTGAAACTCTTCAATGAAATTGAAAGGGAAACAGTACTCCCAAATTCATTCCCAGAAGCAGCCGGGTTGGTGGGAAAAGGGTGTTCAAACTGTCCAAATTGGGGAGGGGAATATTTTGAGGGGGATTAATGGCAGTGAGTTCTCTTGTCATAAATACATACATACACATCCAGTGTATATTTTGACCACACTTTGTAATTATATTGCGTGAAGGAAGTTAGGCTAGGTGGTACATGTCTATGGTGGAGAACATGTCTAGTGTGTATGAGGCCCTGAGTTGGGTCCCCAGCACTTTAAAAATATAAAGAGGAAAAGTTAGATTCCACTTAGTACTAAGGGACCATCTCTTCATATAAGGGAACATCATTTTATCATTCTGCTTATACTTTAAACTTTTTCTTTTTTTTTCCAGACCTCAAACTACCTCTCCTTTTCTAATAGCAGGGCTTCTACTCTGAAAATCTCTTTTGTTGCACACCAAGCCATCCCAAATTTAGTGTTATCAAATATCCACTATTTTATTATTCTCTTGGATTCTGCAGGTTAGGATTTGTCTTTCTTTGCTCTGACACCACATTTCCCTGATGGCACTTTGAATCTGACCCTTGCTTTCAAGGTCATTTCCTATTTCTAGGACCCTTTTATGTCTTTGTAGATTTGAAAGCTGTGACATTCCCTCCAAATTGCAGTAAAACATGGAGGCAGTTATTGTTTAGCTTATCTTTTAGTCTCTCAGAGTGGTGTAGATTGCAAACAATCAGGCAAAGGTTTTGTGCTCTTTCTAAAATTCTCTTTACTTTTCTGGATGAGTTCAAGTTCACTTTATGTTGAACAGCATTGCTGAACTTCGAGCTGCTGCATAATGGTGACCGCTTCCTGTAGCTACTGAGAAGATTGTGTCACTTCTCTTCCTTCCTCACTGATAGGCGGTTGAGCTCCACTGGGCTTTCCTCATTGGGCTCCAATGGGCACAAGTTTTATAATTTGTTATGGTTTGGAACAGTCCTAAACTGAGTCTCACAGGAGCAACAATATTATTTTATCTCCTGTATTTCGTGGACTGAGAATTAAAATGGCATAGCATGATGGCTCACATCACTTTCATATTATCTTGGGCCTTATAAGGAATGCATCACGTGGCTTGGATATGATTTCCACAATGCTAGCCTGGAGTTTTCTAAATGTTTCTTCACTCACATGCCTAGGACCTATGTTGGTGTGATTTGAAAGCTATTCTCATTGGAGACTCAACCAGAGCATCGCCAGTTGAATTCTCCATGTAGATGGGGCTTTTCACAGTATGGCAACTAGGAACATTTGGCAAATGAATGTGCCAAGAGAAACAGGCTAAGCACCATATTCTTTTACAACATAACCTTGGATATTACCCAGTATCATTTGTTCCCTGACACTTTGAGCCACTCCTCTCCTTTAGACATTAAAATCTTTCAAAGCAGAGACAAGCACTGCTTGGGGGATATAGATCTCACCTCTTAATGGGAGAGATGTGAGTGAATTAGAGGTCAAGTCTCAGAACTCCCCCAGTGCCTGGGATATATGCATCTACAGTATCTACCTCCCTACACACAGATCTGGTTTTCTAGTTTTAATTTTTCTTCTGAATATTAGGCTCACAATTCACAGGTCTAATAAAGTTTACTTGAATTTACCAGCATCAGAATCAGAAGTTGACCTGCCCAGATTCCTATTGTTGACTCTGTATCCTAAGATGGGTACATGGATTCACTCAATACAAACTCACTTAAGATAGAAGTTGTAAATGAGCTAAATGCTTAACCATATAAGACTGTCAGTCACTCATATGCACTGAATGATGAAGTGTGAGGTATTTGTGAGAAAGAATAAGTGTGAAGACTATGTAGCAGTGCTATTGAATCCACATTACAGAGAGAAAAGTGCCCACACACTTCTACTGCAATTACATACAAAAGGATGTATATGAAAACTAGAAGACAAACACTGAAGGTAATTGTGCTAGAGTGGTGCTATTAGAGATAATTTATTATTTCTTCTCTCTTCTCTCATTTTGAATGAATTGCTTTAAAAAATATAATAAATGTATAGAGATAATATATATAAATAAAAATTTAAGCCTTGGATAATATATTGCATAAAACATGTTATATATCACACATTATGTATAAATACATAAATTTCATAAAATATGTTTATATTATGTATGTTATAGATCACACAATATAAAAATATAATATGTTATATATTATGCTGTATAAAAAGAACATAAATACAAATACAAATTCTATATGACATATTATATAATCTATAAAATATAAAGTAGCTTATATGTTTTATTTCTACTACTTTCAAAGATTAAAAATGCATTATAAAAAATCAAAATCAAAATCAGTGGTTCCAGCTTTGTCCTCCACACCGCTCAGCACTCTTTTGTTTCTTTGTCTGTTTCCTGAATTCTCAGATAAAGGCGTTACCAAGCCCTAGTCCTCCAGGATGGGAATTTCAGAATGATTACTCTTGTTGTATATTTGTTTTAATAGTCTTCATACCAACCTTACATTAACTTGACACGTACTAAATTCTACTTTCCCAACATCTCCGCAATAAATAATCACTTGGTAATTGTTGAGATGGATGAACAGCACGTTTCAAGTCACACAGAACTATACCGATATGTTCTGGGGCTCATTACCTAGTACTTATTATCTGAGTAGACTTGGGCGAATTTCCCATCATTCTAATATCAGCTTCCTCGAGTGAAGTGTGAGGATAATATACTTACTTTGGGAATGATTTTGAAAGAATTAATTCCTGTTGTCAGTATAATAGCTAAGATAGTACTTAAGACATAGTAGGTACTTAATTAAGGCTAATTATATGGAATGTAAGAATATTTGAGTAAAATCATTTTGTTTTGCATGTTCTACCAATCTTCTAATCAATAAGAAAATCAAACCCTTAAATACATTTAAAAGCAGGATTTTGTATTGAAATTTTTTACTCTAAATAGTTTTTTTCTTCTTCTTCTTCTTTTTTTTTTTTTTAGATGGGTTCTTGCTATGCAGTTTCTCTCCAAAGCAATGGCAAACTACCAACCCTAGGTGGCTGCAAAGCAAGTGTACAATCAGAAATAAGATGCAGAGAAAGATCAATGGCCTCATGTTCAATATTAACCTCCCATCAGTGAGGCCCAAAGCTTGCTCTCTTGATGGTAATTGCCCCGTGATCTGCTTACAGTGCCTAAGGTACTTAGGGGGACCCTGATATCATCTTATCAGAGTTCTGGGCAGCATTGGCAGCGAGCACAGAGCTGAGGCTCATTCGGGCAAACATGCTATTTCCTCTGACAAAGGGTTTTGGGTGTTACAGACAGGAGACTGTTTGCCAGTGGCTTTGCTGCTGGTCTTATGTCCCTCCCTGAATGAACGAGTCTATCTTTGAATGAGCGGAACTCTTTCTTCTCCAAGGTCTTCAAGGTTCATGCAACAAAATCAACCTGGGTCTGTTCACTACTTAAGACAGAGTCATTCGGAATTTCATTATACGTATTCTAGAGTTTTTTGACACAGAAAAAATTACTTGACTGGCAGCAAAACAGACCCCTTTTCTCCTCTGAACTCTATTAATATGCATGCTGGGAGCTTATTGGCATTGAAGACTGTTATTCAAGCAGCCCAATTCACTTCCAGTAAAAGCCCACTCTTCCCACAGATATTGCATTAAATACTTTGCACTGTTGTCCATATTCACACCAAGTTTAGGAATTCACAGCCTCCCTGTCAGTGGGCTGTAACTGGCTCAAGATGCTTTGCAGGGTATAAAACCAGGGCCCCTCTCCTTGGACTGCTGCTTCCTTCTAATCTCCAGGAGTCCGATCCTGCTCCTTTTCCTAGTCAGGACCGACCATCTGCAGCACTTGGGAAGATGATATTGTTCCTACACTCAGTGACTCCACTAATGAAAGAGCACACTTATTTTCAAAGCTGAGAACTCATAGGATATATTTGCATTGAGCAGTGATGTCCTCAAGTTTTATGTGACCGTGCTTACATGTGTGGGCACACAAGCAAACACGTAAGAATTAAATGTCCAAAACACTTGTTTGTTTTCACAGTTGTTTCAGACTTTCTATGGGCAGAGTGATTCAGAAATTTACTGAGATGCCTCATTTTCTATGTGCCTATGTTCTATTGCATTTATCCAGC
Organism: Petromus typicus; assembly: GCA_004026965.1. Lineage (NCBI taxonomy): Eukaryota > Metazoa > Chordata > Mammalia > Rodentia > Petromuridae > Petromus > Petromus typicus. Next base: position 4,539 of record PVIR01005763.1, read on the forward strand.
CACGTTCTTTTTAGCATTTTACCCAAACCTTCCCAAGTGGTGCATGCTTTTGAAATCATAATGACAGACATCACTTTGATCTTATTTTTTATTCTTAACTTAGCCATCATTCATAGCTGCTCCTACTTCAATTGAGCAAGGCACTTAAAAAAAGAAAGATATTATATAAATTAAATTTGCACTGCTCTGTAACATATCAAAAGATTGCACCATTTCTGATTTATAGTTAGGACTGGGAATTAACTTCAAAAGGAGAGAAATGGAAAAGTGGAGGCATTTTCTTTCATGGCTTATTACTAAAAAGAGAGAAGTGATGCAATGATAACAAAAAGATCGATCAACAGGAGAAGTATCTATTCTTCTTATACCTGTGTGTTTATATTCACCTCTGATCTGTGTGCAGCCCTTAACCCTTTGAACTCATAAAAATTATGTCCACAACTCCTACATTGCGGTCAAAGTGGCACCAAGTACAGGAGCACAGAGCCACAGAAACTGAGCCTGAAAGTATTTCTAGGAATCAAAATATTCAGCCAAATGCTTTTCAGCAAACATAGTTTTAATAGAACTATTTCTAGGTGTGGCTCACTTCAGAGGGCTGATCCGTCCACTTTGAACCTAGTGAGTGGTAAGGACTGGAAATTGATTTGCAGGATCTTGCATTTGAGGCCCCTCATGTCCCATCACCTCTCTGTACCCATCACCTTCCCTCTTGCTTCCCTTTGCATTGTCCTCTGCCCACCTGTCTTTCTGTCTTGAAACCCCCACAGTCAACTACTTGCATACCACACTCACTGGGATGCTGGGCTCCTCCATCTTACTGTCTTTGGTCTGCTCATTTTGTCCCCTAATTCTTTTTCTTAATAAATTGAGTTTATTGGTATATTTATGATTACATTTTGATCACATCCTCATTGAGAATTTGTAGCTATACATGATAGATCTCGATTATCTTTTCCCATTCCCTTGCCCTCCCTTATACTCACCCATATACATAAGTGTTGTTTCTGTTATTTTCCTTTTTATTATCAAAGTTTTCTTGCTCATCTTTGCTTTCCTTTGCACCTACTCAGTTCCCCTTTCCTTTGAGCATTTTCTTCCTATTTCACAATGCCAATCATACAACCTGGATCTTATTTACACCTTCAGTTTCTCACATTAGAGAAATAATACAGTATTTACACATTTGCATCTGATTTATTTTACTTATGAGTATAGCCTCAAGGTGCATCCATTTTGTTAAAAACGTCTCTAGTTTTTCATTCTTTATGGCTGAGTAATACTCTATTTCATGTGTTAAAACAAAACCCTACATCTTCTTTATCCACTCTCTGATTAATGGGCATTTGGACTACTTCCAAGATTTGGTTATCAAAAACTGAGCTGCTGTAAACATAGGTGCACATATGTCACTGTGATGTGAATTTTTAAATTCTTTTGTGCATATACCTAGCAGAGAAATAGCAGGGTGAAATGGAACCTCTAATCCTAGCTTTCTGAGAATTTCCATTCTGATCTCCACAGTGGTTGCACCAGTCTACATTCCCACCAACAGTGGAGAAGGGTTCCTTTTCCATCACAGCCTCACCAGCATTTGTTATTGATTTCTTGATATTAACCATTCTTTGTGGATATAGAATCTCAGTGTTGCTTTCATTTGCATCTCTCAAGTGACTAGAGAGGTTAAATGTTTTCTTGGATGTTTCTTTGCTGCCTTTACTTCTTCATCTGAAAAACGTCTGCTGATGTCAGATGCCCACTTTTGAATCCCCTGTGTACTTTTACCACTGCAGTGTCTTCTGCTGCTCCCTCTCCCTTCATCCGTTTCGTGGCCCTTGGGCACTTTGCTCTTGTAGATCCCTTCATGACTGAAATAGAAATAAATAAAATTGAATTTTATAACTGCATTCATGTACTGATGAATACAATCCTCCACATTCCTCTGGTCTGAAAAGACATTAAAACATTTCTTCAAATCCCTCAATTTCTAATAGGGACAGACTCTGTGGAATAAATGGAATAAACCATAGTACAGCACTCATGTTGCAATCAGCACCAGAGGTAGGAGCTCTCAGTGACAGAAGTCAGAGCCCACAAGCCACACAGATTTGATCCCACTTGTAAGTCAGATTAGATATGTTGAGAACATCCCAGGGAACTTGTGCTGCTTATTTCTGTTTGTTTGTTTGCTTGGTTTGAGACAGGGCCCCACTATGTAGTTCAGGTTGCCCTCGAGCTCACAGTAATCTTCATGCCATGGTCTCCTGGGTATAAGCCAGCTCATCTACTTATTTTTTAAATTGATCTTATTGGCACATTTTATCTATATATTATGATCACAATCAACACTTATTTCTAATGCTCCCTATTTCCTCTTATCTAAAATTTCTCCACTGTCTACATAAATGAGTGTCTCCTTGTGCTCACAGAACATGATTCACTTGCATTTTCTTTTACAGAGAAAATTAAACCTACTTTTCTAGGTCAAACTCTCCTTTTCATTATCTTTAAAATATTTTATACTTTATATTTATGATCTTACTTTGCTCATATTTTGCCAATGAGGAAATAGAAGACACATCTTCTAATTTTTTGTCTAAGTCAGTACTGACACTGATACTTACATTCTTTGACATCAGCCTCTAGTAAAAATTTTTTTCCCCCTTATTCTCTTCTATATCAGCTTCTCCCTTTCTGCCCTTAGACCACAATAAATTCTTTCATGTTGGAAAAGTTTCTTTTGAGCCTATTTTCTGGCTTCTTTCTCTATCCTCTTCTTTTACATTCATGAGTAGATCCTGACTTATTCTGTTGGTTTCTATATCTTCTTCACTTTTTTGGAAGGTTAATGTATTGAATATATATATATATATGTATATATATGTATATGTGTATGTATATATATGTATATGTATATATGTATATGTATATGTGTATATATATATATATATATTTATATATATATATAAAATCGGAAAGTTTAATGAAGAAAAAATACATTCCCTCCCAACTCAATGACAAGACCTCTTGAGTCCCAAGACTTTTATTTCATAATCTACCCTTCTATTCATAAATATTTTCAAAGTCAATACTGACCCTTCATTTTCAAGAATAGAGACTGACCATAGGGCTAGTCTGTGTCTTTTATTTGGCTATGTGCATTGTTTCAAAGCATGGACAAGTATGGTAGACTGGAAAGAGCAGCGTGGCTGAAACAGTTTAATCTCTGTTCCAGTGAATTAACTGAATCTCTCCTGTGATACAGAGGCCTGCCCCTTACTCCTCTGGTTCATAGAATTCTCTTTCTTTACTTCTGAGAAAAGTTCATCATGACTTCTCCACATCATCACCACAGCTGTGCTTGGCTTCAGCTCCTGCCATCAACTAAGCAGTTCTGCTCTGGTTCTCGACACACATTCTTGGAAAGAGTCCAATTGACTCTACACATCCATTTTTTTCTTCCTTGTTTTGTGAAGTCTAGTGGTAAAGAAAGTCTTAAGTCATCATGCGCTCCATTGGTTTGTTTTCTTTACACCTTTTGGTCCCCTGCAACCCATCCATGGTATTATCTTGGGTCTCTTCCATTTTCTCGTCATTCTCTTTAACTGGAGAAGTCTTTACATATGTTCAGGTGACTTCTGTTTTATGCTTCTAGGTCTCCAAATAGTTTTCTGTAATTTAGGACTCAATTACGGGAATGTCTAATAAGTGTCTACTACTGGTATGTGTAATTTCTCGGTGGTGACCACAAAAAATTGAGGAAAGCACTTTTCCAACAGAGACACAAGATGAAAATAACCCTATAAGAAGACCATATTAAGCAAATTCAGTAAGGAAAAAAAACCCCTAAAGTTTCCAGGTTTGGAGAAAACCTATTCATTTGCAACTATCAGCAAAGACAGGTGATTTATGTGGTTACCTGTTGGTTTCTGATAAAATACTTAATTTGTATTTGTTGCAAAAGATATAAATTTGAGGGTTGGGCTTGGTGAACCATGGCTGTAATTCCAGTACTTGTGAGGCAGAGGCAGGAGGATCACCATGAGTTCAACATCAGCCTTGCTACATACCACATCTGAGGCTAGCTTGAACTACAAAATGAAATCCTGTTTTTATTTTAAAAAAGAAAGAAAAGAAAAGGAACAAATATAAAAGAATATAAATTTGAGCTGGGTGTGGTGGTACAGGACAATAGTTCAGCACTCAAGGAGTCATAATTCAAGGACAGTTCAGACAACACAGAAAAATTCTGTCTCAACAAACAAAACAAAGCCAAAAAAGAATATATATGAGAAATGTGTAATGAAAAAGAACTGTTGTACATAATTAAACTCCTTTATCTCCCCACTGCTTAAGCATAGAATTATCAACTTCCTCATTATGTTAATCAGTTTTCCATTACTATGACAAAATATTGAAGATAATCAGCATCTGAAGAGGAAAGATCTATTTTTGTCTTCTGTTTTCAGTGGCTTCAGGCCAGCCCTGCTCAGTTCCACTGGTTTTGGTGCCTGGTGAAGCAGGGAGTGCAAAGTGAAACAAAGTTACTTCCACCATGATAACTAGAAAGTAAGAACAGTGAGTGAAGAGAGAAGCTAGGATCCCAAAATGCCCTTCGGGTCGAGGACACACCCAAGATGACTCAATTCTTTCCAGTAGACACCAACACTAGCTAGACAGCCACTTTCCCAGAGCTCCTTTGGCTGAAAGTCAAGTGCTCAGCAATGGGCCTTTGGGGTCATTGAGGATCTAGACTGTGCCACTCACACTCTTTCACTAATGATAGCAACTTCTACAAAGTTCAAGTGAAATTTTATTGGATGGAAGGAAGTTAATTTCTAATTTTAGCTTCATTTCAAAAGTTTTCTTAGTGAAGTTTATACATTACATTTATACATTACCTGCTCATGTGTTTTCCCCATCGGATTATTGTTTTTTTATTCATTGATTTCTGAGTTCTGAAGTTGCTATTGTGATTGGAAAATTCTTCTAACTGATATCTATGGCTGATAGGAAAGCTATGGTGCATATTTTGAAGCACCAACCTTCTAAGCTTTTTATTTCAATAGTTTTTTAGTTGATTCTAGATAGAGATATAAATCCTTAGTAATTTGAACTTTCCATCATTATACATTCCATATCTCTTACTCAATTTATTTGTCTCACACTTTTGGCAAAGTATGAATAATCAGTCTAGTAACAATTTCTCTAATATTTAATAAATTGAATAAAATTGAATAAAATAATATTGAATAAAACAATATTCAATCAATTTTCTTCAATTTATATTACAAAATCACAAATGGAGATTTATTTTAGCCAAATATCTTTCTGGTATTTATGGAGAGTAGAACATTCTGTGAGAAAATGACAAGCATACAAAGTAGTCTTTGAAAAGTTATCAGTGTGGAAGGCTGTGCTATCTCTGTTTTCATTGTTTATACTATTAATAATTGTAATGCATTAAAAATATATCAGAAATATCTTTTGTGTTTTTAAATAGTCTTTAAATGACTTTTTAATGAATGATAAAATTTCAGCTCATGGATTATAATTTAAGAAATTGCCTACTAGTGGATAGCTAGTCATTTTTTCCTACTATAAATAAAATTACAGTGAATACACTTGTAAATAAAGGTTTATGATCAGTACTGATTCTTTCCTTAAGACAGGTCCTCAGAAAGATTTTAGTAGGCAAAAAAAAAAAGTACAAATCTTTCAAGACATACTAGATATATTTGCCAAATTCCCTTCCATAAATATTATAAATTTACATTTCTACTAGTAAAATATGAAATACTTGTTTTGTTTCAATTTTGCCAACATAGAAGGTTTTTTTTTTTCAATTATTTCTTTAACTATTGGGGAATCTATTGGGTAAAAGTAGTTTTTCCATAAGTGATTTCATTGGTACTTGGCATTTCTTTCATTTCTGGTGAGATTAGTCATTTATTTCATATGCCATTGATTATTTACCTTTATTTATTTATTTATTTTTGAGATAGGATCACACTACAAAGCCCAAGCAGGCCTAGAATTCACGATGATGTTCCTGCCTCAGCCTCCTGAGTCCTGGGATTACAGGCCCCATGCCTAGCTTGCCACTCTTTTCTAGGATGCCTAAATATATTCTTGGCTTTTTCTTTGCTTTTATTGTTGGTACGTTATTCCCCAATGTTCCACCTTCCCCCCAAATCACTGTACCGAACTGTTTTCCTGCCATTCTTCTATGCGTCTGTCTCGTTGCATTTCAGCCTTTCTATGAGGGGTTGGAGTTTTACAGGTATATAGGTAATGAGAAGAGAGGATGGTCCTGCCCAGGTGAGAGCACAAACAAGCAAAATGTGGGAATATGCAAGATACTTGGAGATAAAACGTGCAGGCTAAGTTGCATATAGAAGAAATATCTAATATTGAGAAAGGAAACAGCATAGAAATTCTCAGGCATTTAGTACCAAAGAAGATGTTTCTAGATCTTTCTAGCAAGCTTCAGACCTACATAATCAACTGCACACATGTGGCTTTCACACATTAAGCATATATTAACAATCAAAATAATATTCACACTTACATTCATACTCACACTTCTACTCAATGTAATCAAACCCTCAAAACTATCTCCACCATTTGCCCAAACCCACTTCAACCACAAACCTGCTTTGTCTGGACCTTTAACAGTGCTCTTTGACTACTGCTTCAGCTAAAAGTCTATTGCTTTCCAGAGATTATTCATGGAAGTACAGATGTTCTATAAATATGCAAACCAGTGCTCAACACTGCTGGCTATTAGAGAAAAGCAAATTAAAACAATACTGAGGTCCCATCTTACCCCAGAAAGAATGACCATGATAAAAAAATTCAAATTATAAAAAATGCTGGCAAGGCTACATTGTTGGTGTAAATGTAAACCAGTAAAACCACTATGGAAATCAGTGTAGACTGTCCTTAAAAGACTACAGTGAGAAATTCCATTTAACCCAAGTATTCCCCTCCTAAGTATCTTCCCAAAAAAGTTAAAGATATCAAATTACAGTGATACATGCATGCCCATATGTATAGCAGCACAATTTATAATAGCTAAATCTTGGAAGCAGCCTATATGTCCACTAACAGATGAATATTAGTGGGTGCTTTTAAGATTTATTTTTGTTCTTGGTCCCTCTAACTCTGGGAACTTTATTCCTTTAACTTAGTTATAGCTCAGTGATTCTTAAACACCCAGATTTTACAGCACTGTCCCAATCACCTTGTGATCAGGCAGCGTGTCTTCACTACCAATATTTTCTCCTCTCACGGCACTGGTGGCCTTATGTCAGTGTCCAGGGCTTAGTTTCCTTGGGCAGACAAAGCTCCTCAAGGACGGAATATGTATCATATAACCTATCTCTTCTCTATGGTTTAGCAACGTGTTTGGCTCAACATATATGCTTGACAGACACTTATTTCAAAGTAAATTTTAATATATAACCTTATACTTGTTTATTAAAGCATGTGAAGTGTTTACTATGTCACATGTCTGTGATGAACAACTGAAACAAAAGCTGTGCAAATTTTTAAAGAAAGACTAAAATATAAAACACCTATAAGTAGTTTTTCTAATAGGAGTGGTTAAAATAACAAAAAATTGTAAGAGGATAAATTTCAACTAATTTGGAAACTCTTTAGAATATTGACCAACTATGATTTTTAAGATGACAAAGCATGTGTCCAGTGTCTTCATTATGTTTCTTGTTTTGTTATTTTCTACTAAAAACAGGTAAACTACATTGATTTGTTTTTTGAAGATGGAAGATATTGCATCTAAGAAATACGTGAGTGTTGGAAAGATATTTTCTTATTATTTACATTCTATTGAGAATAATTTTATGCATTTTGAGATTTAATTATTTGTGCAATATAGCCAAGGGTTTTTCTAGGTCAGGATATCTGTTTTGAAAACTTGTGTTCTATCTAGTTAGTGAAATTTGGCCATTATTAACTAAAGAATGAATCACATTAGCAGGATCATCCTTATCTGCTTGGTGTTGGTCAATCAAACCTTTTCTTGGAAGACAGACAAACTTGAATAAGATGCTCCCATCCAGGTAGCAGGAAATTAGAATACACAACTCTACTGACAATGAAATCAATGATGACAGAGATCAATGTGGTCTAACAGCAGTCATTGACACATTCCATATTTGTTAATTTTTTCAAATACATAAAATCCCAAAACAGCAATATGAGCTTGTGCTTATATGTTCTTTGCTTTCTGGGAGAGGTCTTTTCTCAATAAGTGGTACAGACCAAAAGTCTTAACTTACCTTGGGCTTTATTATTCCAAATGATTAATTTACCTTGGAATTCAACAAAAGAGACTGGTTCCCCCAAAAGGTATTTATTTATTGACAACTTAGTTATCTGAAATCAAAATGCTACTTGTTTGTGGTTCTCCATTTGATTTAAGAAGAAATATCAGGGTAGAAGATATATAAATAGATTGATGGCATCTTTTAAAATAATAACTGCAATCATCAAAGTTAATATACTTTGACAGGGTGGTATATTAAAAGCCATTAAAAAAACAGCTGTTTAGCTGTAGGGAATTGACTCTTAGGCCGACTCTAAAGATAGGTGTTGGTATTTATTCAGTAATCAATCACAGAGAGAAAAGAACTTGAATTTTAGTTGGAAGTTTTTATTTTTCTCCTTTTCCTTACTCCTGGTCTTTAAACCTGCTCTGAGGAGAGCTATACATGCCAGGCTAGTGCTCATCAAAAGCGAGCAATCACAGCTAAATCAGCATGCAAAATGCCACTCAACCTTGGGCCTTTATTAAAATTTGCTGGGACTCAATTTGAGATAGCGATCATTCTTATTAAAAAGCAAAATGTAAGATAGTTTTTTTATATAAATCTCTGGATGGAATGGAATTGTTAATCAGCATAGGCTGATGTGATTTCTCTGTTGCAAATCCTGCCGAGGGCTCAGAAGTGGCACATTACCATAATTCGTAGGCTAGAGCTGGCAGCTTGAAAAAGGCCTGCAAGAATCTTTAAAATGCTGAAGCAAAGCTGCAAGTCACAGCAAAACAACACAGTGAGAGCTGCTGCCCGGTGTCTCTCCTGTTATGGAAGGAAGTTTCGGCTTCTTTTTCCTCACTTGCTTTTTCCGACACTCGCCTTGTTTATGTTGTTTGTGTTGTTTATAAACAGCCTCTCAACACTGCCCCGACGCCCTGCGCATGCTGTAAAATCCATCCATTTACCATGTTCTTGGTTCACCAGAGAGGGTGAAGAAAAGGGCTTGCGTTTTTCTTTCAGGACAGAAAGCGGAGCCAATCAATTAACTATATGCACTTAATGCATCGTTTGTCTCTCCGACCATATCCTTCTTCCCTGTTCGACATCACTCTCTGTAATTGTTGTACATAAAACAAAGAGCACTTTCCAAAAGATATAGAACTCCCGTTGGGTACACGATGGCCTGTTTATGCAATGCCTATTTTTCACTTCAAGAAAATATTGTTCGATTTGGGGACTAAACCTTAAATTGAGTAAAGCCAGACACTTCTATCATTTTTTTCCCCATGGAAGGAGGATTGCATTTACTCCTGCCCTGGAAAACTCATGGGATATCCACTAGGAGATGTCAGCATGACCCAGAAGGACTGTGGCTGAGGATGTGGTAGAAGGACTTATTATTGACAGACATTGACTTCTTGGCTGTTGATGGCATTTTGACCTAACTGTGAAGAACAATTTATAAGAAATGCATTTGATCACATATAGAAGACTATACAAAACAATGTGCATGTCTTTCTTAGGAAGAGACCAAGTAATGCGTTCATTTAGAAGCTAAATCTCTGTCAAACACGTCTACACTGGTGTGTCTAAAGACACTGGGTGTCTAAAGAACAGTACTACCCACTCTTTGTTCTGGGATGGGGAGATATAAGATGAGTTGGAAAAGTTTTCCAATCTTTGGGATTATAATTTTCAACTCAGAGGTTTTTATCCATTTTAATATTAAACCATAAAAATGTTGAGAGTTGAAACTCTTAATCAGAAGTCCATGACCGAAGCCAATGACAGAGTCAGGCTGGCTCAGCCTTGCTACAAGGCGGAAGGCTGTATATAAAACCAGTCCCACATGGCCCTGGGTGGGGCCGCAGGGCGGAGCTGGTGTATATAATGCAAGTCTCACTGGACGAGTGTTTCTGTTGTACTGAATAACATTGTCTTTCTTCCTTTCCTGGTGACCAAGCGGTGTCACCTTGATGAGAGACCTCAGGACTCGCTGGATATTTGACTGGATGTGCAGAACCCATTAGTCTTCGGTGTCTAGGTGATTTACAAAGTTCTATTAAAAAAGCTGAATCCCTTCAGGCCTGAATGGACTTACTTCGGTTACTGGTCTGGTACACTTATCAACTAGTGGTCAGGAATTCCAGCGTGCACACTTGAACCTTAGCACAGCTGAAATGGGCACAAAATGAGAGGCTTCCAAAGGAGATGTGAGTCACATTCGAATGGCTTATTTTGCCTGTTGTCTCCTCTTGATGTCCCTTTTGAATTCCTCTCATTATAGAGACCTGGAAATGGTTTTCTAGTTAAAAATGGCGATCAGATTAAACAGATTAGATGATGAACTTAAAAAAGAAATCCAAGAGCACATCATGGGGGCGATGTTTCTGAGCAGGGGCATGAGGTTGGGGGGCGGCTCTGGCACGCGGTGCGGTCCCCCGACCTCGGCTTCCCATTTCCTCCCTCCCAAACCCCGTGACTGCTCGGCGTGGGCGTGCACAGCTGGACTTCACATTCCCATTTGCAGCGGAGGCTTCATCTGAAATGCGGGTAGTATTTGTCAGCCGGGAAGTGTCTTGAGGCTGCTTCTGAGAGATACAAGGAGGCAACTGATAAGGCGCGCATCAGAAGGGCAGTTAATTGCCTCCAGTCTCTCGGTGCCGGGAATATTTAAAATCTATGGGATTAAAGACAGATTAAAAACTGTGGAAGCAGGGGCCCAATAGCGCTGAAAGATCACAATCAGCAAGGGTAATGGCAGAGAAAAAATGAATGTGGCAAATAAAATGACAGATAGGAAATTCAGATCCGCTTCTAATGCTCCAAGTTCCATCTTGTAAGCACAATTCATCTACGTGTAAATCATTTTTTGGCTTCAAGCTTATCAGCCAATCGGTGAATTAAAAATGCTCTTTCCTTGGAGGATTAAAGAGGTTGATTGAAGTCAGTGTGAAAACTGGCTAATAAGTCTGGAAATGTCAGGAGGGGCTTCAGAGGAACTCGGTGTACTTTTTTTCCCCTTCCCTTCTCTCTCCTTCAGTGCTGTGAAATACGGAGTTTGCAAAACCACGGAGTTCTGTTACTTTGAGAAATGCTGTGTGTTTTCCACGGGTGGAAAAGTTGTCAGGATAGAGCGTTTGGATGCGCAAGGTGATCTGCACTGCGCATAATTAGGACACGATGGTAGGGAAATTGGCCTTGGAAACAAGTGCTACTTTTATAAATCAGCTCTCCAAAGGCATTAAAGAGGGTGGTAGGAACCTGGGGTTTCTGTTAGTGAGCACCAAGTATCTAGTTTAAACATGACAAAAGAGTGTTTTGGATCTCTTGATACCATTAACATTATTGAGGATCAGGTACCTATTTGGGCTCCCAGGTAAAATATAGTATAGGAAAAAAAGTGTTAAGAAAAAAAAAACATTAGAGATGAGATAAATGTTCTCCATATTAGAGACTTTTCCCCCCAATATGTGATGGTCAATTTTGATTGTAACTTGGTTGGCTTGAGAGACTAACAAGTTAGTAAAGCACATTTCTAGTATGTTCAGGGGTCTCAGGGATGTAAACTTGGTTTTGTGCTTGATCCCCGACACCTTCATCCTGGGCTTTCTTCTCTGCTCTCTGCTCTCTGGCTGCCATGTTGTTACCAGCTTTCCTACACCAAGCCCTTCTGCCATGATGTTCCCTTGGAGCCAGCCACTCAGGCCAAATAATACGGTCCTTTTTAAAATTGTGCGTGCCAGCAACAAAAAGGTGACTAGTCTACAAGGCAAGTGTTATTTTCAAATAAGAGGTCATCTTCTATTTGGTTTACATTTTTTTCCTAAAAGTTGATACTGGTAGGGAAGTGCCATATTAAGGCAAGGCTTCAGGGTAATTGTGATACAGGTGAGTTTTTGGCAATCAGAAGGGGAGGTTTGCTCAGATGTCTAAAAGGCTCCCTAAAAGTAGGCTCTGTAGTCCTAGTTGAACAAGAATGCTTTCAGAAAGAACACCAAACCAAGGAAGCTGATAGGACCTTGAGAAAAATGACCTTGTTTTCCTGTGGTTTTTAAGTCCCCACATGCACGTGCCAGAGTTGGTCCTTTACTCTGTGCCAACCCTTCTGGTAGATGCCTCTTGTGTCATATCTGGAATTTCCCACCAACCTCATGGAGTAGGATTCTGTAGACGAGGTGGTAGTGATTCAGGGAAATCAGGCACGTTGTTGAATATGACCCATGAGAAAAGCTCAGCTCTGTCTCTCATGCCTAGAATCTTCCTTCTCATTAACCCACAATCTCCTTCTCCTCTTCTATTTTTAGGGAAGGCAACACATACATAAATGCACACACCTACACAGACACACACTCTAACATTAAAATGGTTTTCAGATGTGGGAACTCCAGGGTGCAGTTAAATGACAAGCCTGTTGCTTGATGTGAAGAGTCCTGGGAAAGTTAATTAAGCCCCGGGGTATCTCAGCTTCCTGTCAGTCTCTTACCCACTATGATCCACTTCAAAGTCTTCAGTCTCCGATCTGTAGACCCCGTTGCTTTGGGCCTACTCTGGCACATCATGGTAGGACTATGTGGTGGAACAAAACTATTCTTCCTGGCCAGGAAGCCAACAAGAGAAAGCAGAGTGTCCTGGAGTCCCAGGGCCTCCTACCAACCTGAAGAATTTTCACTAGGGCATACTTCTCAAAGGTTTTACCAACTTCCTCAAGCACCACTTTGGGAAATGAACCTTTAATACATTAGAGGACATTTGAGGGGTAAATGATAGCAAGACCTTTCCATCTTTGACTCTTTGAGGGCCTTCATTAGCAGTTGGCGAAATGGTGCTGAGATTTTTCTGAATACATTATTCAACAGCACGTGCATATAATTGCAGCACTGAGGAAACTGAAGCAGAAGGATTGCTGAGACTTTGAGGCCAGCCTGGAGTACATAATGAGTTCAAATCCAGTCTGAACTGTGTCTTGAGAACTTGTCTCAAAAAAAAAAAACAAAACAAAACAAAACAAAACAAAAAAGCCACTCTTTTTGGAAGTCAGCATATTCTCATCCTAATACTACAATGTGCACTTTTGTTAGACGAGGGTGGCTGGCTAAGAAAGAGGCCAAAGGAATGATAGAGTTGACATTGTTCCCACCTTTCTTCTTCCAGAAAAGGCTGTCTTGCTGAGTTTTATTAGTGAATGTGGAGCCACTTCACCTTAACAGTCTTACCTCCTTGAAGTGAGGTTACTTATATTCACTTCCCTTCCTTTCTTTTCTTTACTTTCCACGGAACCTGTAAGAATTGGCAGAGCAGTCCACTGAATACTTCTGTGTTGAACATGAAGGTAGTTTGTTGTTTGCATGTGGGTCGCTTGTGTGCTGGGTTCTGTTTGCTCTCCTTCACTGAGTGCAGAAATAGCACAATTAGGGTCTGGAGCTCATGGTTCAGCTCTAGTTTCTATGAAAACCTAACTTTTTTTTAATCTGGAAATTATCTGGTGTCAACTAGATGGAGAAAGAAGATTGAGAGCCTCCAGCTCTTTCTACTTAATTCTCTGTGTGAGAATCTGGGCTTTTCTCTCTCTTTTTTTTTTTGAGACAGGGTCTCACTTTGTGGTTCAGGCTGGCCCTGAGCTCAGCCTCCAACTCACATCACAGCAATCCTCCTGCCTCTGCCTCCCAAGTGCTGGGATTACAGGCGTGAGCCACCATGCCCAACACTGTGGTATGTGATACTGATTACTGCTGGGAATGAGTCTCTATGCCTGGTATTGTATGTGGTTACCAGGGGATCAAACCCAGGTCCTTGCACTTGCAAGACAGGTGCCGGAACCACTGAGCTAAATCCCTGGGCCCTGGGCTTCTCTATTTTTGATTAAAATTCTGTGATTAGTTTTTATGTTTATAATACTTAGTGTTTTCTTCTACTTAAAAAGCTATAGATGTTTTGTAATTGAAGAATTGAAAATATTATAAAAGTACACAGACAAAGTGAAGAATATTTGCAATCTGTCAGGAGGAATATTCATGGTTAGCATTTTTAGAATACATCCATTGTGCAAGTTATAGGCATACAAAAATAAATTTATCTTTTGTAAATGAGACATTAAATTTTATTCAGCATTGTTATTTAATTTTTATGCCATATCATGAATATTTTATGCCAATAAACACTTTTCAACAATGTATTTCTTAATTATAAGTGAATAACTCTATTATATGGGTGAACCGTACTTTACTCAACTAATCCCTACTAATGAATGCTGTTGTTTGGTTTCCAAGTTTTTGTTATTACAAATAAAATGCAAATCATTATCCTCATACATGGAGCATTAATTCATCTTTTATAAGTTGTTTGGGTCAAACTAATCATATGCATTGTAGGAAATTTAGAAAACATATGAAGGAAACATTTTAAAATACCATCCATAGTTTCTAGCAGTGAGAGAATAGTCATTAACGCCCATGGTATGATCTCTCAGTCTTTTTCTACAGGTAAATGTGCATGTGGCTAAGTAAGAAAAGGGGGCTGTGTGGTCAGTAACTGATTTTTTTGTAGGGACAAGGGGAGCGATATTGCAAATTGAACCTGCATTGAGCTACATCCCCAGCCATTTTAAATTTTTTGTTTTGAGACAAGATCTCACCAAGTCTGTCAGTTGTCCATACTGAGATGAAACTTGTGACCTTCCTCCCTCAGCCTCCCCGAGTGCTGGGATGGCAGGTGTGGGCCACTGTACCAGGCTGCTTCCTGATTCTTGATGCTGATTAGAGCTAGCACTTATTTTTGTGTACTTCCGGTAAGTTAATTATTTAATTACCTCAGTGTTTCTGGGAAATGCTACTTTTATAACTCCCATTTTATAGATGAGGTCACTGAGGCCCAGAGAGGTTATTTTGAGAGCCACACAGAGTCCACACTCCTCTGCCAAACTCAGACTACAGATTGGGGCCCAGAGTTCAGACCATGCCTGCGGCTGGACCTGGAATGGATGCCTGACGATCCTTCATGCTCTGCTTGGTGTGCATTTCTGGGCTGGTGGTTTCGTATCTAGCAAGACTCGCTGTGGTCCTTTCTCCCCAGCCCTGAGCAGAGGGTGCTTATCATTCTCCCGCCTCGTTACATTTAGCTGCCCTATGTTTCTTTCCCTAAGGTCTTTGCTCTGTTAATCAGATGAACTCATCTGCGTTAAAGCTCAGTAACAGGCTAATGTGCAGCCCCGTGAGACTCCTGAGGGGCCTTTCTTCAGACTTCTTTATTACATAAATACTTAGGGAGCAAGGGAGAGAATTTAAGGCAGGATGTGTGTGTGTGTGTGTGTGTGTGTGTGTGTGTGTGTGTGTTTGTGTGTGTGTGTGCACACGCGTGTGTGATATACTTGCAGTGTCACCATTTAACTGATTTAATATCTCAAAAGCCTAGCTCTCATGTACACAAATAGAAGATTATACCAATACATAAATCGTCCTCCTGGGGGAGAGGTCAAATGATCAGTATATACATGTTTCCATTCTGCAATATGAAGTGATTAATATGTATTACAATATATTAAAAAAAGAAAGGCAATATTTCAAAGGGTTCTGTGCTGGTAAAGTTTTTCTTTTTCTTCTTTTGTATTGATGAAAAGAGTTGGCAATTCCTCCAAGCGAGTGGAAGTGATATCCTGGGAGAAAAGGATTTGTGCTTAAAATCTTGACAGTGGGTTAAAAGTTGAAAAGATGAAAAAGACAATCTGGAAAGGGTGTTTTGGAACTTAAATCTATGAAAACACAACACACCTAGGATTTTCTTGAAAATAGGCCTAGGAAATAAATGTCCTTGGTCAACTTCCTCTTGGGTGGTTGTAAGCGCTGGCTGCTTCTGTCTGGCAAAGTGCTCACTGCCAGGCTTATGGGGGCTGCTTGTCCCCCATGGTGGATGTGGCCATCCCGCTCTGTAGGTAAGGCCGGTGAGACCAGGACCTGCTGCAGTTGACCTTGATTTCTCTTTGCTTTCATTTGATCATATATTTGAAGATTCATTTTTGGAAAATTCCTGAACATTATATAAACTAAACAAGATATATAGAACATTGGTTCAATAAATTGTCCTTCTAGCATTCATCGGTTTGGCTCATATTTACCTTTAATTACAACCTTAGGTAGAAGGGAAGGAACTGATTGGCCTGTGCATAAGAAAAACCTCAGCATGCAGATGAAAGTGACAAGCTTTACCACTTACCTTTGCCACCGTACACTGTGGGGCAAATTTTAGGTGAGTTTTCCCTTTCCAAACAGGTAAACTTTGTTATCCTGAAGTCTAGGACTTGGTGGCATACAGTTTGCCCTTATAAAGGCAGCTGGGTGGATGCTCACTGGAAAGAAAACAAACCTGTCCATTTTAATAAATTTGTGGAAACTAAAAAACAAACAAACAAAACAAAACAAAACAAAAAAACAAAAAAACAAAAACCACTCAGAATTTTAGGAGTTTTCTTTTGTGTTTTGATAATTTAGCTTTTCTGCCTTACCTTCAGGAACCAAGATTTTTAATTTTGTCCTGAAGGAAAAAAGTCTCCATGCATAAGATTCCTCTGAGAATGAAGAAGTATCCTGCAGAATAGCAATTTGGCCAATACTTGTCCCTGTTTGAGCAGGCCCTGCCTTTTGCAATGGCACACTCACTGTGATGAATACATACTTCTAAGCAAAAATCAGGGAGGGAGTAGGACGTGCCAACAACATCTTCACTATGCAGCGGGTCTCCTCCAAGGCAAAGTGTTGGAGGTGCTACCTACGTTAGGCAGCAAGATACCTGGTTTATCTGCTATGTGGGTTAATAAAAGTTCTCTGTCAGCCAGTGTATGGATTTCTCATCTCTGGAAACTCTCAAAGAAGGAGATTGTCTACTGTCAGCTAAATCAGAGTCTTTATCCGGATCCCTCCTCTCACTTGCTGAGCCCAAATGGAGAATTTCAGGTGCTGAGAAATCTCCCAGGCGTTTCTGCTTTTCCTCGGGAGTCGCCCACGCAATCAGATGCCCTGTGATCCCGGGACAGGCTCCAGTGATGGGAATTAGGCAGCTGGCTGCTTCGTCTGAGCACACTGCAGGCTGTGCACCACCTGTCTGCCCTTTTTTACTTGCAAAATGGAAATCTCTCTAAGCTCCATCGTTTCTGCCATTGCTGTAAAAACCAGTTTTAGCGATAAGACAGACCAGCAGAATGGAAGTAGAGGGTGTGTGGCAGGGATATATTTTTGACCCTATACTTTAAAACTTTGGATGCAGCAGACATATCTAAGTAAAGTTGTGCCTTGCCTGCTAAAAGGGAAGATTAATATCCAATAAATTACTTCCCCAAGTTGTCAGTCCTGAATTTAGGTTCTTAACACACAAGGCTGTACTCTATTATGGAAAAACAATTCATCTTATTCCATTTTCCTTCTTTTTTTTTGATTAATATGTTTGTATTTTCATATATGTCTTAAGGGTCCTCACTTACTCTAGCATTTTAAATATATCATTAATATTTGAATTTTTAAATAAAAAATTGTAGAATTTTCCTTTTTGAATATTTAAAAGTAGAGTGAGGTAGGTATCATCATTAGAGAATTATTTTGATCCACTGCTTTCTGGAGGCAGTAGAATTAATTTGACTTTTCAATGTCTACTTTAGATCTGTGCTTCTCTAAAAACCTAACTCAAGTTAGGTAAAGGAGAACCAAGTCTGCTCAAAAAAGTGACATGATATGCACAGAAGGTGCTTAGTTGGAAGCCAAAGTAATTTCAATTGAAATGTAACCTTGTCAAAATTTAGAGATAGTTATTTCTTCTCTGTATGATCTTCTGCACTTAGGGTCTGTTATGAGTGTATTATGCAGCTGGAGGACAGCATGGGGATTATATTTTAATTTGAGTGCTACAGGGGGATCCTAAGAACACTTCTGGATACCTCATCTCTCTGACTGTAACATGATATGGCTTTTCATATGTGGCTTTTCACCCTTATGTGGCTTTTCACCCTTAGAGGCAAGATGGCATAAAAGACAGAATTTGAGTTTTATTTTACATATTTGTGTGTAAATATTTGTTTCTTTATGCAGTACGTGCTGGGAATTGAACCCAGGGCCTTGTGATTGTTAAGCAAATATTTTAGCCCTGAGAGTCATGCTCAGCCCTACAATCTGATTTGGGTGTTAGGAATACTTGAGTGTAAAGTTCATTTTAAAAAATATCTGGATACCTCGACAAATTCTTTTTTTTTTAATCTTTATTGGTACATTAAATATACACATCATGATTGCACTCCATAATGGGGATTTGTACCAGTATAAGACACAACTTTATTCTCATTTTTTCCCATAGCCCTACCAACCCTACCACCCCCCCATATACATAAAATTTGTTTCCTTGCTTTTTTGTTACAATCTCAACATTTTCCCCCTTCACCCTATTTTACATTGAGCATTTTATATTTCACATTATATAACATACAATGCTAGGACTCATTTACATCTTTATTTTCTCATACCAGAGAAAAGATGCGATATGTACATATCTTATCTTTCCTCGACAAATTCTTTAGCACTATGTTTTACCTACCTGTAAATTGAAAGGATCATTATTTCCTTTTATTGTGGGGAGACAATTAGGAGTATGTGCACAGATGATGTGGCGTAGAAAGAGGAGATGCTCAGCAAATGTCAGTGTCTTCCATCTTTCCTTTCTTAGACTTGCATCTAGAAGGGCTTTGGGTATGGTGAAGCTAACACTTACTCTGCACTTTAAGCCGCTATGTCATCCTCTAAGCATTTTGTATGCTATATCAACTCGTTCAGTTCTTAGAGTAGCCCTAAGAAATAAAAAATACTATTGTATCACTTTTATAGATGAAGAAACTGAAATATGAAGAGGTTGAATTATAAGAGCAATGTCACAAAGTTGGGAAGTAGGAAGCCTACTGAACTCAGGTTGTCTAGTTAGAGGACCCACTTTCAAATCCTCAACTTCAGAGGAATTGAGGGTGGGCCTGGCCCATCCTACCATGGGCAGGGCCAATTACAACTGTAGAGTGCTGAGGCCAATTTTGGCTGTAGAATTTTGAACACACATAGGATCCACTGAAGAATGTGTTGGAGATAATACTAGGTCAAAGGAATTGGTATTTATGAGTTGACATTTTGCTTACTATAGAAGTGTTATTAGAACGTCTCCAGAAGATATTTAATATACTTAATATTAATTGCAAATCTCCAAGAATATAAATAAGTGTAGGAATGTTTAACATATGGATTCACAATTGTTTTTGGCCATGGACATCTTTTTTAAGGAACACTTGATAACACTTCTGAGAAGCCTGGTTAGATTCATACGCAAGTAATCCAAGTGTCTCATATTACAGATGAAAGAATGGACTTCTGCACAGAGAACGGAACTTGCAAAAAGCTTGGCAGTTAATTGGTGGTGAGTTCAGATAAGGGAGGGCCTTCAGCCTCCAAATCCAATGTTGTTGCTGCTCCACCATGTAATAATGCTCTAGATAAGAGTGGCTGAGATAGAATACCAATATTATTTTTCCAATGCTCCTGCTTAATTCATTTATGACAATAAATGGAACTGATGTGTCTTTACATTGTAATATTTTGATTTTTTTAAAAGAAGATCATGCTACGTCAAAATGCCTAATTAGTGTAGCACAGGATGGTATTATTTTCCCCTTATTCTAGCTTCTGGGGTTATGTGTGGAGATCTTGTAAGCCAGACCTCAGCCTTTGGGCTGCCTCTTAGTGGGCTATCGGCTTTCAAATGTCCAAGATCACATCTCTAATGTGCTCTTCAGATAAGTAGGTCATATGGGGAGCACAGCTTTGGAACATAATACAAAAGTCTTCGAAATTTTCTTCACCCTACCAGAGATTTAAATATTACCTCTGAGTAATCTGACGAACTCAGAGTGTTATGTAAAAGATAACAGGGGAATTCTAGGAAAAGAGTAGACTGGAAAATGTGGGCAACTCAAATACAAATAGAATCATGGTGATGCTCGTAATGTATAAATTCTAATTCCTACAGACTTAAAAATGGGAGCATTCTCAGCCAGCTCTTGATTCAGGGAAAAAAAAAAAAAAACTCTTCTGAGATAAGATATTTTGAGTCAGTTAATATAGTAAAATCAGACGCCAACTCTTTGTGATAAGACACATGAAGTGTGACACCATCCTCTGGGTGGCCAGGTCAGATTTGGATAGCAAACAACACAAACTAAATGTTGGATCCTCCTGTATTTTTCTTCTAATTTTAGAAGCAGAGTAAACACATTAAAAAGTAGGTATATGAATAGTAAATCAAATGTGTGAAACCAAGACACCTCCTCATCTTGATTTCTGGAGGAGAGAGTGAATAGGAGAGGAGGTAATCCCTCGGCCCCCATTCTTCTCCGATAATCACTGTGGGCTTACAGATGTTTCTCTGCAGCTCCAGTGGGCCACTGGTTCTGTAACTGTCTGCAGGGCGCGCCTGCGAGCAGCCTGCTTACCAAGATATATTTGATATGCAAACGATGGGGTGGAAAATGGAGCTGGCTGATAAGACTCTAGACAAATTTCAAGTGCGGGTCACAGTGGGGGGAAACACAATGATCAAATTCATGAATTAGACTTTCTGTTTCCTCTTTTCTTTGTGGGAACCAGATATTTATTAATTAAACTGAAGAAGCCAGTGTGTACTGATGAGCAAATTAGCACATCAAAACCTCCTGGAAGAGTTGATGAGAATGGCAAGTGGGCCAGGGCTGGAACCTGGAAAGAGAAAAAGAAACCAAAACTCACCATTCACTTTGATATTCATCAAGTAATAGCCAAATAATTTGCTAAATCAAAGGCAAGAATTTCTTGGAACAACATGGCCATTAATCAATTTAAAATCACATTAGCTTCCTTTTTTTCCCTTTTATATTTGCAGGAAGTGATGGCAGTAAACACTTTAGAAAAATCACAGGTACTTTATTGAATTGCCATCAGATCATAGCTATTTCAAAACCACCAGTTCTCATATATGATATATACTGTAATATATAATATATATAATATAATATGTATAATATATATTAATATACTGTAATATATTGCTATAAACTCAAAAACTATAAACAGAAACATAAGTGTGTCTAAGAAGGTCAAACTACCTTTTGGTGGAGATTCCCTTATTTTGAAAAATTTCCTATCTATTCCTGTAATTTCAAGAATATTGTCCTCTTGCCCTGCTTCCTGTCAATTTCAAACTTTTAGTAACAACTTACATAGGCCAATTTTTCCAAAGCCATCTTGCTGGTACACGCAGCCGATGAGAATGGATTTAAACAGGATTTACATTTTCCCAATCCTCACCGTGGGCTGCCAACAAGGTCTTTCTGCTGCTGCTGGTAGACCCCCTCCCTTCTTGCTTCTCTTTACAGTTATTTTTATCATAAATTATTCTTTCTTGCTGTTGACTGACAGTCTTTTCTTTCTGTAGTCTTGGTTGTACATATAAGCAGAAAGTGGGCGAGCCATCTTCTTCTCAGTTTGGGTGCTCTCCTTAGTGAAATGAACATTATGTCTGAGATTGTCAGCAATTCCCACATTCAGGATCATAGGATCTCCAGTAATTCAGTTTGATGGAGCTTAGGCACTGATATTTAATAAATACTTCAAGTTGAGCACTCCTGGATTTGAATTTGAAGTGTAGGAAATGATGTTTGGTCTTGAACTACAGTTCGTAACAAACGTAAATATATATTGTAGTTCGTAAAACATGCCCTTAATTATCAGGAAAGTTGTATGTATGTATTCATTTATTGGTAACAAATCCTAAATTGTACTCAGTCTCAGGTATTTCCTTTTTTCAACTATTTGAGAAGAAAATTCATTCTCCCCAACATTACCATTTGCAAAACTATAAAAGAAACTTTATAGCTAATTTTATTTTTTTAGAAGTTATTCTCCCTTCAGTTTCTTTTCTGATGCTCTGTGATTCTAGAGAGAACATCTTTGGTCAATGATGACACAGTAAAGGGGAGAAAAATTGGTGTAACAGTGGGTTCTTAGCAAAAAGTAATATTTGAACATTGAAGTTCTCCAGCATATGGATATGTGAAAATTGCACATGTATGTGTAGAACTTTATAATGATCCTGACAACTCAGGAGAAAAAGGTAAAGCCTGGAACAAAAATTTTAAGTCTAAAACATTTTATACCAACTCTCTCTCTCTCTCTCTCTTTCTCTCTGAAGGTACTGAGGATTGCACCAGGCTATTTCACTGAATTATTTTGATACTCTTTAAAGACAAATTCTTCATATGTCTTCCAAAATGTCCAGGTTGGGCTCAGTCTTGTCATTCTAATCCTTCTCCTTGGGTGCTGAAATTACAGGCGTGTGCCAACGGGTTTTACATAAAAACAACTTTCATCTGCCCTTTTGTATACTTGATCAGACTCTGAACAATTCAGAAGAAAGGATAAAAATGAGGAAGGAGGACTTGACTTCTTTTATTACTCTTGTCAGATCTTATCAAGAACTAATATTTTCATTTTTCAGAAAAGGAACTTGGCTAAATGTTACAAACAGAGGAAAAAAAGAGGGCTACAGCTCAAGTGAATTTACAATTTCAGTCTTTCAAGTTTTATACACACTTTTACCTGGACTCTTGGAATCAAGTTGAAATTGGTATTATGACTTCAGAGTGCTGTCCCCCACAGACTCCTGGACTGATCTCGAAGTCAGCTGTGTTCAGAGGTGGAGTGTAAAGACAAATTGGATTGTGAGACTACTGACTTCATCAGTGTACTACTCCAATGAGCAGCTCATAGCTGGAGGTGTTATTAGGAGATGGGGCCTGATTGGAGGAAGCAGGTTGCTATGGGCATGCCCTTGAAGAGTATACCTTATCCTTCCTCCCTGGCTCTTACCCTTTTACTCTGCTCATCTACTTCCTATTTGTCATGAGGTAATCAGCTTTCCTTTGCTGTGCCTGCTGCATGCAGTTTTGTCTTGCTTCAAGTCCACAGTAATGGACTGACCAGATTCTGGACTGAAATGCCGACCCTATAAGTGAGAGCCTGTTTGAGCTTGATAAAACTCGCCACTTCTCCTAGGATGAGAAGATAGTAAGAACATAAAGGTCTAATTTGAATCCTCCAGGAAATCCAAATATTTATCATTCATTATGCAATATTTTCTGTCTGTTGCCTTGTGGTTTTTTTGAGGATTTCCACCCATAATATTGACAGAATAGTACTTGATTTTCAAATATGCAAGTCTATTTGGAATGGAAAAGACACTGAAGCAGGAATGTGATGAAGAAAAGAACACAAGTAAAGAAAGAAACACTCAAGCGAAGATGGCTATGTGTGTGCTGTAGCCAGAGGGAGTTCTTTTAGCTTTGACTTTGCTCATCTTCACGGATCAGGGTTCCAATCACTCCAGCAGGGGTTCATGTGGGCTGGTTTGGGTGGAGTGGAAATCTGATAGGTAGGATGGTGCACTTCAGGCACACTAAGGTTGATGCTCTGGAAGTAACATTTATTAGCTATGTGCTCTTAGAAAATTTATTTAATTTTTGCAAAAATGAACATTTGAGCTCACCAAAAAAGGCATTTGGAAGCCATCTCTTCCACAATATTCCCAATCCTGCCCACCTAGCGGCATGTTGTTGTGTGACTACTAATTTCAACTCTCAACTTGACTGGATGAAGAAGAGGTACATGGTGAGGTGACTTGATTGTGAGAAGGCTAACCTCAACAGTGGGCTAACTCATTAATAAGTCAGAGCCAGATGGACTATGAAGAGGCAGGGTGGAGCTGGAGGAAGTAGGTCAATGGAAACATGGTCTTGAAGGGTATCCCTGACTCCTGCCCCATCTCTGGCTCTTTATCCTATTTCTTGGCTGCACTGAGTTGAACATTTTTCGTCATGATGTTTCTGTCTTGAAGCCAGCTGACTGACTATGGATTGAGACTTCTAGAACTGTCAGCCAAAATAACAACCTTTAGGAATTTGCTTCTCAGATATTTTCTCTCAGTTATGCAAAGCTAATAGTTGGCATATTAATATATTTATCTGTCTCCCCAAGAGGTGATGAATGGAATCCAGAATGTTTTCAATTTCAAACATTTTAGAACAAGTGTCATTATAAGATATCTTATTAAGGACCAGAAATAGTATTGGGTTTTTTCAATATTTTTAAAATTTTGTTTCTTTTTGCCTTCAAAGGGCTAAAGCAATGAGAACATTAGCCACTGAAGTAGGAATGTGGAGGAAGCTGGGAAGGAAATGTCTTGAGCATTGGAAAGTTGGACTCATCTTCAACAAAAGGCATCAAAAGCCAGGTGTGTGGCACATGCCTGTAAGCTTGACATTCTGGGAGGCTGGGGTAGGAGGATCACGTGTTTCAGCCTACTCTGGACAATTTAGTGAAATCTTGTCTTTAAAAAAAAAGGCACAAAAGGTCCTAGGAGATAGAGGAGAGCTTTACTCATGACACAGAAACATTTTATTTCCTTAAAAATTCTATTATATCACTTCTAAGTAGGATGTTGCCTCACTTTGCTTAATGAAATGGAGAAGGAAATAAAACTATGGATTTTGTTAGACCTGATGGCATTAGTAAGCAGAAATCAAGATTTAAAATACACAGTGGGCATAAATTCTGTTCTTTTGACTTTAAAATAGCAAACTGGTGATGAGTTGGATCACTCTGATCTTATCTAATTCATCTGCAATGGTGGAGGTTTAGTTTCAGGTTGTTGTGTACTAATAAAAATAATGCATATGAAAACTTTCTCTTCTCAGCCATGCCCTTGACCAAGGCTTCTGTGATACAAAAGTACCATTCTTCTGACTGGCTCTTTTAATGAAAATAAAACAAATTTTCATAAATATGGTTTCTTCCAAGTGTAGAGATTTTCCTCAAATAATCATTTTGCCTTGAAAACAGAAACTTTAAAGTTTTACTATCCTACTGTAGAGTATGCCAACAACAAGCATTTCATATTCAAGAAAGCGAGGGTGAAGAAGTGATCATGGAGGGAAGGTGTTCGTTCTGATACTCGGTCTACTTTTAGCTTGACCGTTGCCAGTTGAACAGTATCGCGGAGCAACAGGAAGCCTCAGACTGGCGACTCGGTCTCTGTGGAAGGCAGGGATACAGCCTCCATGGCGGCCATGTGTGCTCTGTGAAAAAGGAAAAGACATTCACAGCGAGAGCCGCACAACATTCCCTCTTTCCAGCAGGACGGAAATGGAATCCAGAGCAAGCCGCCCTCCAGTGGCATCGCAGATGCCTCCTTTCCTAATCGTCTTGGTGAGCTCACACTCAGTTTTCTTCCTCATGCCTCAAGATGGAATTTGACTACGATATTTGATCTGCCGACTTCGGCAATTACAGGTGATTTGATTTTAGCCATAGGTGGTAATGGATTCATAGATTTGACATCTTGTCCTCAAGAACCTAAATCAGGATTGGCTTAGTTAAAAGTATCAGTTGCCTAGGGGAATTTCCTAAAATCCTTCTGGGTGCTTTAATTCCAGGTTTGTCAGGACTAAATTTATTTATCTACTAAAGCTAAAAATAGCAGCTTAGTATTCAGTGACAGACATCAGAAGCAGTTTACTTTGAGATTATCAGCTGTTTATTATAACTAGGGGAGTAATGAGAGAAATTTCAAGAAATGTCTTCAGGAAGATTTTCCTGCGGAAGCTGATCCTTCTCCATATGCAGCCCAGTAAGATTGCTTCGCACATATCAACTCAATTCTAAATCTCTTTTCAGGGCAAAGTTGAGGCAAAATATGTTCTGGTGGATTTAGAACCTCCAGATTTTTTTCTAGAACTTTTCCTTTCATGTGAACCTAAGTTTTGTGTCCTTTCTATTCTTTATGGAGACCTTGAGGTAAGAGGTAGAGGTAAATGTCACTATTTAAGTACAGCCTTTCCCAGGAGTATTTTTGTACAGGATCAATTCACAAATCAAAGGGTTGAATTTTTAATGACATAATTCTGGGCAATAACAAATGAGTTAAATTTCAGCAGGTGGCTAAACTGTCTGTCCCCAGAACCTCTCTAAATCTATCAGGCTTAAATTAAAATAAAAATACGGTAGTTGCAGAATTTATGATGGACAAGAAATTACAGTCAGAGATTCATTCAGTGGTTTAAAGTTATAGTCACTAGGAGAACCAGTATTTCCCAGGTTAGATTTGACTTTTAAGGTTTAACCTCATTTTTCCCTTAAAAAGTCTCAGTGTCCAGGAAATTCCAATTTAAAATCAAATTAATTAAATTACAAAGTCTTGTAGTAAAACTATGTTCAAGAAACAAAAGTCTACTAAATGACACTACTTTTCAATAAGGGACTCAGAAAACCTTGGGACAAGAACATCTCCCTAGTAATTTGTGAATATATTTTCATGGTGAGATGAAGCTACGAACAGATTGTATCTTCAAGGCATAGAGTCAAATTTTTCAAGAAGTCCACTAAAATTAGTGGAGACAGATCATATGTGTTTGTTGTTTTTATTAAAAAGAGACATTCCTTTTGTGTTAAGTATGTCTTACTTGCAATTATTTTTTCAGGGTGCATTTAGATTCACTGGACGATGGAAATAGGTACTTTGGAAAATTTTTTACAAGTGTTTCATGCTTCACTTAAGTACATTTCTTCCTTTTCCTTTCTCACACTGTGCATTTGGGAAGGATCATTCTTATAAGAAAAAAAAAAGTCAGTAAAAAGGATGGAATATCCTAAGACTCATGTTTTCCCTAAATTAGCATTTTTGGTGAATTTATTAAGTTGATTAGATAGCCAAAGGCTGTATAAATAAATGCAACTTTGGATTTTGGCTAACAAGCACTGAATGTTGACCTCGTGTCTAACCATAAAATCTTATATTAAATATAAGGAAACAACACCCCCAAATATCTCTTTAAAAGCAAAATGAAAAGCAAGTAAATAAACAGTATTGTGTGATTAATAGGGTCTCGGTTACAGAAGTTTACCTGAGAGCAGCCAGCTTCCTTTTGTGCTGAGGTCAGGGGCAACTCTCATATGTTCAGTTCTCACATGTATCCGCTCTATTTGACCATAGGCTTGATGAAGGCATGTGCTCATATAACACCTACTAACTACCTGGCTAAATTATAAATGTGGGTGGCTAAGGGAAGTAAATGTCAGGCACTGCAATTTTGGTGGTGACTGCTATTTACGTAGCTCCTACTCTCATGAAATGTAACAGATGACTGATGCTTAAACAAATAATTGTTGACACCATCAGGCAGTCTGAGAAAAAGTACAAGGTACTGTGGAAAGGGGCAATTGGAAAATTGGTTTAGTTAGCAAATTAGGAATGGAATGTCTGGCTGGTGAACGTTTTAGTCAGGACTGATAAGATGAATAGGACTTACAATGTGAGGAATGAGAGACAGCATGATCAAGAATGTCAAAGTGGCCAGAGGCCAACAAAATCTGGAGAATATTTGTGATGTGGCAGAATGATGTTCTGTGATGTGCCTATACCAAGATTTTGCAGTTTTTTTTTTTTTAATGTGCTGGTTGCTTTAAATTTCAATTCCAAGGTTCTAACTAAACATTTACACTCTCAGTCTGGTTGGCTAGAATTGCATCAAAATAGTCCTACTCCAGGGACAACCAATATGGTGGACTTCTATCATCAATATTTTGGGCAGAGCCTGAGCTTTCTTAGGTTAGCCAAATAAATAGTAGGGGTAAGTTTTATGGGGAAATTAATAACATGATTCATGTTAGAATTGGGCTTATTTAATGAAATTAAAGTTATGGATTGGCTAAAATACTTTCAATACTCTTTATAATACTGTGCTTAGGTTAAGTACCTGACATGGACTAGACTTTCCAGGGCTTGAGTTTTGAGATCACTCTGTGTGGATTCGCTTGTTAAGAAGAGTTCTGGTTGTCTGGGGGCCAAGAAAAAAATAGGAACAGAGTGCTGCCTTTGTAAAATGGTTCATGCCAAATTCTGTGAACTTTCCAAATAGTGAAGTCAAAGTACGGAAAAGGAAAGAGAAAGCCTGGACCTCAGCAGACCTTCCCAGTGGAAGGTGAGCACTGTCCTTCTACTTGCTACTATAAGTGGACTTGTGTTTATATCCTGCAGCCTTACATCCTTACTTGTGACTTTAAAGGAGTAATTATGGTAAAATTGGGATCATGTCCAATTGCCAGGAATGAAAGAGAGTAGGACACAGATCACACACAGTATGAGGGACAGCTAGTGTACTGCTAATAAAAATGATGCAATTAATTGCTGTGTGTGTGTGACAGACGGTGGTCTCAGTCTTCCATTTTCATCTAGTAGTGAGATTGTGAGTAGCAAATTTACTTACCTTAAAGAACTTTGTAGTGGCTTGAAGACAGTGCACTAAAATCTTGGCTTAGATCGGTTAGCAGTGACTCATGGTAAACTTGAAGTCATCAGGCACTAGATCACAAAGGCCACCTTGGAAATGTAGTGTTTTTTCAAATGGAAAGTTATTCTAAGTTTCTGATGAAATAAAACGATACCTTCCAGTTATGCTTTGTAAGAGGACTCTGGTTCTGACTCTAGTATCACAGTGCAGGAGAAAGGGAGGGTGGAGAGCAGGGTGGGGTGGCACCAGTAGAGATGGGGAACAGATTGGAAATGTATTTTGGAGGCAGAATTGCCAGGAATTGGTGATGGGTAAATTGAAAGGTTGGTGTCTGGAATGACTCCCAGGTTAGAACTGCTATTTCCTTAGATGAAAAATATAAGTACAATGGGCACAGATCTGGACCTCCAGAATGTAAAACAATGGCCGGATGCCCAGATGAATGTGGCAAATACTATTTGGAGATGTTACCATGAATGTCAGTAAAGTCTGAATCTGAGGTCAGGGTTTGAGAGTCATCTGGCTTGATGGGGCAGCACTCAGAAGACTGAGGCAGGATGATCTACATGAGTTCAAGGCCACTCTGGGATGATTAGTGTGTTCATGGTCAGCCTGAACTTCATCATGAGACCCTATCTTAAAGAAAGGAAGGAAGGAAGGAAGGAAGAAAAAAAAATGGTTAGAAAGTCATTGCTATGTTAGAGGGTTTCAAAGCCTTAGGGGCTGAGAATTTTAAAGGGTCAGTGTCCACTTAGAAGGGACAACACTCAATTTTGATATACAGTGGCTAGCTGCTTCTGTTTTTGGCTTCCTATGTGTGGGGAATTCCACTCATGTGAGTTGGGTAGAGACAATCTTGTCTGCACATGATAGATGTCATCACCATTACCATTACCATTACCTTCTTCCAGGCAGGGGGTGCAGTCCAGATCTGCTAACCTCACACACTCACACTGAATCTAGGATCAGTAGCTAACTGAGAAAAAATTTTCCTGAGTAGAAAAGCTGTAGAAACCAAGGCTTGTGCCAAGGGGAGGACACCTTGAAACATGTCCAGCACTGCTCATCACAACAGTGCTAAGATCAGCTGGACCTCGGGGATGTGACGAGACAAACATCTGCTCTAAGGCCAGCTGTCTAGGTCCTCACTTGCAAGACAGAAGGGTCGTGACTTTGCCAAACTCATGCAAGATTCAAATTTCACTGCCTTTTCTTCCAAATGCTATGTTGTCTCAAAGCTATCACAGAGGATGTACAAGGTCGATATATTTTGCAACATTTAATAAGGTTGTCAGCTACACTGACAGTCCCTGAGAGACATCATAGATAGTGGGGCGGGATTTTCAGATCACTTCTGATCAGAATATAGAACACCTGGAACCTGGAAATTGGATCTACTGGCATTTTAGAGAAAAAACCCTCGATTCAAAAAAAGTTTTTTTCTCTCTTCCCTGCACTTTAATTTTGCCTTGACAGACTTAGAGTCTTGATTGCCTTACTGCAGACCAAGACTGTGGGGAGAGAGAAAACCCCTTTTCTGAGACCTGTAAGTGTGTCAAGAGCCCGCTGCCAAATCCATCATTTCATTTGCCCAGCTTCTGGGTGTTGTCTGAGAAAAATTCCTACTTTCCAGAGATATCTGCCTGATTTCCAGCATGCAGGGGTTTATAGCTTTCTGACAAACTGCTGAACCTATTTCTAGAGCTCACTCGCTTTGCATACTAAGGATCCTTTGGGATTTTGTTAAGGCCTAGCCGTCCTGAGCATGTGCACTGGCTGCTACTCCAAATGAAAGAACTAGTTTGTTTGTGTTTTAATTATCTCTTCTTCCAAGATCTACCCGGCAGTGTTGCTCCACGCGGCTTGAAAGAATTTAATTAAACAAAGGGAAGAAAAAGGCCCTTGCTTTTGTTGCTTGTTGTCGTTAGTTGCTGGAATGAAATCAGACTATGATTGTGCCAGTGTGGATTTTTTTTTTGTTCTTATGAAGAAACTGCTATTAAGATTAAGGACATAAACACTCAGGAGTACAATACAGGGTTTTGGGTTTTTTTTTTTTTTTTTGGACCATGTGGAGGGTCTCTCTTTTGCAATGGGCCAGAGAAAGAAAATTCAGAGAACTGAGTACCCTGCTTTCTAGGGAAGCTCCAGACCTCTGTAGGCAAATGGAAGTATACTTAGAGGATTTATGGGAAATTTCACTATATTTTTAGTTCACAAAAAGCCCACACAGAAATAACCGAAGAGAGTTGCAGTAGTGCACACTAACAGCTCTGCAACTATCTCTGGTACCATCTAATCTAGGGATGAAAGGGACAAAAGGGGCAGGAACAGATTAGGTGTGGCTAGAGGCCAAGATAAATCCTGCAGTTAACAGTGGCATGAGGCTTTATTAACAAATATACCTTCCTATTTCTAAAGGTCATATTAATTTATCATAAATAATTAGAAAATCCAGATGAGCAACACCTAATGATTCCTCATATGTTTGTATTATTTGGTCTAATGCCTAGAAAATCTTACTGTTGGTACTTACTACCTCAACTTCTTTTATCTCGTTAGCTCACTTTTTTCTGAACCCCCAAAGAGGAAGAAAGAGATGAAAATCAAAAAAGAATCTCATTCTTGTTAGCAATTTAGAAAAACATTTAGTACAGAAGAGGGATGAAAAGAGAATTTTAATTCTCATGAGGCAATCCCAATTAACACACCTTTATTAAACATTTTTGGTGTGCAACCCACTGCTTGGAATCTCATAGGTATTAAAGAAGGAATAATAAATTGTTTCTGGCTGCTTGCCAGATGCTTGCAATCTATTGGCTAAACTGACAACACACTACGTATTTTTAGAATACTGATTGCTTTTGAGATATTTTTCATATTTGAAGAAAAAGAGCTGCTGAGTGAGACAGAAAAGTTAAGCTTTCTTTCAGTTTCAAGTTCTGTGTGATATTCAAGAGTCAGAAAAAAGAAGAAAGCGTGCTCGTGCGTAACTCTTTCAGGTACTTTCTTAGCAGATTTTTCTCCATCGTCTCAACCCGGATGATCACATAGAGATAACTTTTTCTTCATTGCAGTAGACTTGTTTAGCACTGAGAAAATCTGATTGTTGGTTATTTTTTATTAAGGCTTTGCGCGTTGATGAAGAGGTGTTTTTTATCAGTTAATTTCTTCCTTTGGATATTTACACTGCTTAGGTGCCATATGTTTAGCAGAAAACAAAACAATACAAACTCTAATCTCATAAAACTTGTATTTTATGATTTGTTTTCTATACAGAGGTAAAATGATTGAGAAGCTACTTTGATTGTTTAATTATAGAAGTATATTGCTCCTGGGTTATGTGGCTTAAAGGATACTTAAGAATACTTTGTATTGCACCAACATACAGAGATCCTATCAGTTTTGTTTCTTTAAAAATTACAAACATGTTGGAGATAGGCCACAGTTGATTTAGCAGCTGCCAGCAAACAAGAAATACTCAATAGATCTTTTTCAACCTAGTTGGTGGCTCTGGACCAGTCAGAAGTGTTCTGATTGAAGAGTCCCTGCCAGGCTGGCAGGGGCTGAGTGTACTGCATCACAGAGGCAGGCCATGGTGAGGAGATGGCACAGGAAGGGGGAGCCTGGGGATTCTAGGCAGGGAGGGAGGGAAGGTGTGAAGTAAGGAGAAGGGCACTGGAGATGAACTCTAGCGCACTCTCAGCTCAGGGGACGGCTGAACTTGGCCCCTCTGTGGCTCTGGTCAGACTGCTCAGCCACTGGGTAGAAGGTGGAGTGGCTTGCTGCAGTTCCTGAAGGAGTGGCTTGAGGTACAGCGACATTTGAAGAGTAATGTGACAGACATGTTGCATTTGAGGAAGCAGTCTCTACTGTGTTCCTAAAATATGCTGAAGTTTTGACCCATTTTTCAGTTACCTAGCTCAGTTTATTTAGACTTTTGATGGTGTCTTACTTGTAATCACAGCACTACATTTTTGCTTTGACATTGAGATAGGTTTTTGTTGTTATTGAAGTCCCAGGGAATGAACTCAGTCTCTTTGTATTGAGCAACATCCCTAGACCTTTTTTGAATTTTGAGACAGAGTTTCTCTCAGTCACTAAGTTGTCCAAGCTAGACTCAAACTTGTTATCCTCCTACCTCAGCCTCTGCTAGTGCTGGGATTACAGGTGTGTGCTACCACCACTCCTGGCTGAGACACAATTTTGAGCACAAAATACAATCTGTGGAATATCATATTTTATACCTGGAGAAGTCAATAGTGAGAATCATTTAAAAACTGAATAAAGTGATCATGAACCCTAAATCACTGCCCCACTTTCCAAATGAAAGGCTTGAGGGTCATTTTGCTGAGGCTGTGGGCACACCTCTGGATGCATGAGTTTATAATTGAAATGTTGACACAACCTTAAAGTATCGCAGTGTGAGCTGTGTTGTTCTAATAAATCTTGTCCCTAATCCTCAGAGAACCCAAGGAAGAGATTCACTTTCTATATCAGGTTTCATTTACTGAAAGGCTTCTGAAGATAAAGCTCATAAACTATGAAGAGACAGATACAATGTGGGCTAAAGGGTTAAAGGGCTGGAGAAAGCTCTGTAATTCTCAGAAATGGGAAACAGATGTTGTTTGACATTTTGAAGCACAGTTTCCTTCTCCTCTACGCACTTTTCTGCTATCAGGCTTTTCAAAGCAAAGACGTATTACTGTAAATGAGAATTGCTCACCAATGAGTTTCCTGCTCGGAGAACAGAGGAACCTAATATTAAGACTAATTTTTATTTAATACAGTGTCTTTTCACATAACAGAGTCACAAATTGCATTTGAAAACCGAATGGCCTTGGCAGAGTTTATCATGAAACCCAGGGAATTAAATAACACCTTCTGAAAATGAGTAAATCTAATTGGAAAGAAACGTTGCTTGAGCGTGGAACTCTCCTACATATTAATTTTTGTTGCTAAGGGTGCTGCCCTGATTTGTTGTGACTTTTAGTAACCTCTGTACAGATAAACACCTGCAGCTTCACACCTGCAGGTACAAGTAGGAATTGGGACTTGCTATTATGCTGTAAGAAAGAGGAGGAAGAGTTGTGGCAGTAGTAAGGGATTAGCGTGGGGGATAGCGCCTCCTGGGAGGCAAGATCCAAAATGGGAGTGGGCAGCTAGAGCCCTGGGAGGCCCCCAGACTTTTGTAAAAGCAGAGAGGCTTCTCCTCCGATGAGGCTGGATAGCAGCGAGGGACTGGGTCCAGAAGGGCCGCTTAGTGAAGAGAAAGCCAGGGAGCAGCAAGGCTGGCATTTTACAAGCTGGGAAAGGTAAACCTCTTTCTATCTCTGCTACCAGTAGTGGTGTCTATTACAGCTTCTTGAGAGATAAAGAGAGCTTGTCTATTTTCAGAGGCTGGGGGAGTCTATTGATTAAAGACAAGCTGCAGATGAGCGAGAAAGTTAAGGACACACGCTGAAACACAGGAAGCACTGGCAGCTTGAGCTGGAGGGGTTTCCACGTTGATAGAACACTGTGCTCATCGAGAAGGGTGACTGTTGTAGGTCTTATAAATGCAGTGAGTAAAATCACAGGGAGTGGTGAAAATATACGGCGTGTTTAAATAAAAATTATAATAGTAAAAGACACATTGTCTAAAAATACTTCCCTTTCACTTTGGACACACATTCCAAATCATTCTTGCCATTTTCTGGAGCAGTTCTGTAAGTCTTCCTTTTTTTTTTCTTTCTTTTCTTTCTTCTCTCTCTCTCTCTCTCTCTCTCTCTTTCTTTCTTTCTTTCTTTCTCTCTCTCTCTTTCTTTTTTCTTAATAGGGTCTTTCTAAACAGTTCAGGCTGGCTTTGAATTCACAGTGTAGCTCAGGCTGTCCTTGAACTGTTTATGATCTTCCTGGCTCAGCCTCCCGAAGGCTGAGATCACAGGCACAGGGCACCTTGCCCAGCTCTGGCAATCCCCTTTTGTGTCTTTAGGAGATGTTTTCAGAAATCCAGTGAATGCTGCAGCTGAGTGCCCTCCAACGGAAAGGCAGACTCATAAAAACACAAGTGTGTCCTCATCCACCTTCTTCAGAAGATTGACCCCTGCAACTCTGGTTCTTTCCTGAAGTCAAAAGGTCTATGAAAGGGCAATGTTTTGAGCTGATTCAAAACCTTGAGGCTGCCATGATACCACAACTAAAAACATCCACAAAAGGAACTTCTAGAACCACTTGAGAGATTGGCAGGAGTAATAGGGCAAATGTATTCAAAATGAAGTGGAGTGCTTGGAGGAGTACTCATGTCAATGTTCCTCTTACTGTAATACATATAAAAAAGAAATATTGGCTGAATTTTTCCATTTTAGATCAAGATGTTTAGTATACAACACAGTACTCGGGTGATTTAAAAAAATAAGCAACAATAAAAGTATTAAGCTTAGTTTTCTATAAAAAGCACCTCTTTTGACTAAAGGTACCACAGCACATAAACTAAACAGAGACAAAAATGAGGGCTTTATTGGGGGGAAAGGAATAGATGTCACATCTTTGTTTACTCTGCTTTCCCAGGTGTGGCTAGGTGCAAAGATTAGAAGGCTCACCTCTACCTGATGAATTCCCAACTGTGTAGCTCACCAAGTATGTCCTTTCATATTCTGGCTCATACCTAACACTTGATGGTCAGAATATTGCCAAAGTAAAGTACCAAAAAGGGAAAAGGAAAAATAAAAACAAAACTAGATCAAAACCAATCTGACATAATGAGAAAACCAAGTTAAAAATAAAAAATTGCTAACAACAAAAAGTGAATACTTGACTTATCTCAGAGAGGGTGTTTTGAATAAATTACCCACAAATTCTTAAAGGTTAGAAGTTAGAAGCGCACATATGCAAATATTTAGGTTTATCAGTTCTGAGATTGTTTGTGTAGTGCTTGTGTTTGCTTAATCAGAAGCGATCCAATTCTGTGAAGGTCAGTGTTCCGCTATAGCTCTGTTTTGTCATGAGTTTCTTGAAAGTCCCATTTCTTTGTTTTCCTCTTTAAAAAAAAATTTTTTTTTGCATTAGTCCCTATCTGTTACCCTGATTTTATTCTGTGGTATTTTCCTGAGTACACAGTAATTCTGGACATTGAAATTAGTTTGGTATTCAATTTGTTCTTCAGAAACAAGGTCTTTGATACAAGGTAGGATTTGATCAACTTGTTTAGGCCTTACCAGTAACTTAATCTGGTTTCTAGACTTCTCTGCATGCCTAAACTTTTGGATGGCCACACTGAATTAATGCAATTTACTTATCCTATAGAAAAACATTACCAAATGCAGTAACATGTGGAAGATAAACAGAAAAGACATCTTTTCTTTACGCCTTCTCCTGACCAGCCTCTATTCCAACTCCCAACAAATTCTATTTAACTATTTAAAATGGAAGTGAAATGTAAAGCAAATATTGTGTTGAACATATGTGACGACAGCTTTCGACAGAATAATCATTAATGAAGTGTTACATTGGTCTTACTGGAATTAGATGTTACTAATTTAATGTTACTAATGCATCCTAATACCATGATGACTTTTAAGGTGTTGCTTTCTCTGTGGTCTTTTAATTTTTTTCTTTAAGTTCTCTACTTGTATAAGTTTGAGTAATCAACCATTTCAGTCTCCAATTTTAAAATGAAGTAGAAAACTACGTAAGTCTCTTGAACATCTGCTCCTCTGAGCCGACTCACCCTAGTAGTGGCTGTCAAAATGGATTTTGTGTCTTGTAATGGTCATTACCTGCCTCAGTGCCTTGTATTTAAGTGAACATGTATTCATGATGCTAATACTGTTTGTAGTGAAATGAATCTTTAGTGGATATAGGAAAATATAAAACATAAGACTCTCATTTAGTCCAATACAGCACAGAAGACAATGGCTTAGGAAGGCTGCAGGTATGGGTGTGTTTTTTAAGGCCATCACCTCACTGCTGGGCCAGTTATTAGGACTGAATGTGTAAGGGCTGCTCCACGCTGTAGGGCCTGAGGGGGAGATAAAAGTGGAATGATACTGTAACTTTTTTTCTAGACAGAAAACAAAAGCCTTTGTTTTTACGGCATGAAAACATGTATACCCTACCTAAGCCTCGCAAGATAACAATCTAAAAGCTGCTAGAAGAATAGGCCTTGCTTCACGCAATTTCCTTGTCATCGGGGTTCTGTTGGTTTCCAGGGTTTGGTTTCCACATGCTGGCAACACTGCCTGGGGCATTCCTGTGGCCTAATGAGAATGAAATAACATGGAAGATCTTGCCACCTCAAGGGGCAGAAAGCCACCTCAGCAGGGCCCACTGTGAGACAGGTTTGGAGAGGATAGGAGGGTGACTGAGATGAGGTCTAGAGCTGGAAGAGAATCAGAAGGCTTGTGTCTAGCAACACGGTCCACTGAGACATGAAACCTAACAGCGTGTGTGCGGATGTTATTAGTTCTGCTAAGATCAAGGGTTGTGGCTCCTTCCTTTGTGTGTGTGGCAGAGCTTTGTTAGAGTGCCTGCAAAGACATGACTGAGTCCTGAGGTTGTATACATTGTATTACCTGGAAATTTGGCATTCTTTGTGGGGGCAGACCCCTGATGATCTGCCTCCAATGAGCTTAAGATCTGTTACAACTATTGAGGTTGACCATGGAAACAGAACTATAGGAACTGTGGAAAAACAGAAGACTATAGTTGAAGGCTTGCAGTGAACCTGGTCAAGTGAATTTATCTTTCTAGGTCTAGTACTATGAAGTGGTACAGGTATGTTAGAGGAACCGGGAGATCCTTATCAGCCCTACAGTTCTTGGTAATTTTTATTATAAGGTGACTCTTCTTCAGTCCTTCTTTTCCTACTTTGATTCCTGATCTGTGTGCACAGAGAGACAACCTGTCAGAGCAAAGGTCATAGACGAGCTCTTTGCTCTGCACTGACCTGTCGCAATGAGCATTTCACAATGTCCAAAGAGACTTTAAGTACCTTAGTACCAAGCTATACTTGCCAGGAGATCCGCTCCCCCTGAGACAGCAGCAGCTCACTCCTTCACCTCCTCTAGGTTTTTGCTCAGTGATCCCCTTCTCGGTGAAGCCTTTCCTAACTGCTTCTGTTAACAACAAAACAAAACAAAACAAGACAAAACACCTCCTATTGTCACTTTATCACTTCTGATCTCCTTTTACTATGTTTTCCCCTCAATAGTACAACCAGCCTCTGACATATTGTATCAAGCATTGTCCATGCAAGAGACAGAAGCCACATAATTAATTTAACAGCTACAAATTAATAGAAAAGGACTTGGTTTTACAGAGGTGGCAATTCCAGGAAATAGCTAAAGCTGTCACAAGCTATGCTTATTCCTACCAATTTCTTATATTGGATTCATCAACCCCCCAATTCCTCATAATGTGACTTGTTGTAAATAGAGTCTTTAAAGAGATGAGTAAGGTAAAATGAAGTCACAGACCCTAATCCAGCCTGATGCATGTGCCTAGAGGAAGAGCAGATTTGGACACAAACACACGGAGGCATGGCCATGGGAATGTGCAGTGAGAAGACAGCCAGGGATGAGGCAAAGAGGGACTTGGGAAGAAAAGAGCCTTGCTGCTACCTTGATTTGCAGCCTTGAGGACTCAACAGGAAGCATTTCTGTTGTGTAAGTTTATAGGCTGTGTTTAGTTACAGCAGTGACAGTAGCTTGACAGAGGCTAGAAGAAAGTCAGGGAGCAGTCAGATTACAGACATTTAGACGCCTGGGAGAGAGGTTCTGGGAGCTGAAATGAAGACTTTGAGGTGCTGCTGGGCTGGGGTGGGACTCCCCAAGGGAGGGGCAGAGAGGCTTGTTTTTACCCTGTGGAGAAATTGTTAGGGGAACCACATCCTTCTTCTGGGGTCAACTGGTGCTGCCAGGGAGAAGAGCCATGGCTCAGGCCTCACTGAACTCAGGAGATAGTTGGACCGGAGCTGGTGTCTTCCTCTTCTCCAGGTCTTGGTGTCTCTTTCCAGATTCTCCATCAGCAAAACCAGAGATGACATCCACAGGGCTTTAAGCTCGTCATCCCAAACTGGCTGTGTCGACCTGGAAAGTGCAAGATCCTGAGTTCAATTCCCTGTATAGAAGGGGAAATAAAAGCTTCGCCAAAGTGGATTCAAAGTGGAAAGACTGCAGCTCCCACCGACTTTCTTTGCCAACTGTCCCACTAGAATATGATCTCCACAAGGGCAGTGACTTTGCCTTGTTAACTTGTTAATATCCTGGGGGGGGTGGGGGGGCTCCAGTACCACCACAGATGTGATAGGTAACTATCAGTATTAAAATAATTAATACAATCTTAACTTTTCTTTTGATTAGAAATATTATTTGTATCTTTCTTTCACTTATTATTCCCCCTTTCCACCTACTCATTCCTTTTTGATTGATGAAATTATTTCTAGCATTTCAGTTAGTTGATATTAATTGCAGATGTCCAGATTGATCGCATTGGTTCAGATTGCACATTTCCCTTTTTAAAACTGGATATATTTAAGAT
Organism: Petromus typicus; assembly: GCA_004026965.1. Taxonomy (NCBI): domain Eukaryota; kingdom Metazoa; phylum Chordata; class Mammalia; order Rodentia; family Petromuridae; genus Petromus; species Petromus typicus. The sequence goes on from PVIR01005763.1 coordinate 43,725, forward strand.
GCACAGCATGATGTACTTATACATAGTGAAGTGAATATAGCTAATTATGTTACCTTACCCATTACTTCTATAGCAATCATTTCTATTGTGGTAAGAGCACCTAAAATATGCTCTTTTGGCTAATTTTAGATGACACAATATTAACTATGTTGTTTGTGTTTACATTAGCTTCCTAGACATCATTGTCCTATACATCTCCAGTTTGAGCCCTTGAGCCTTCTTCTCATGTTCATCCTCTGCCTTCCCTTGTAGCTTCTGTTAGACTTCTGTCTCTGAGGCTGACTTTCTTAGGTCCTGTATGTGGTGTCATGCTGTGCCTTTTTTGTGTCTGTCTGCCTTATTTTACTTATCATGATATCCAACAGGCTCACTCATGTTGCCACAAGTGGCCAGCTAGGGTTATATTCTGATAGGAACAACACAAAGTGATAGTGATTTCTGTAAGGCAGAGGTTTCTAACTCACAAAATAGAACTCCAGATGGCAGAAAATACAGAGTTGTTTTGGAGACTGTATGGATTTCTGAGACTCAGGCTACTTTCTTTTCTTTTGAAATTATCCTCAGCAGATGTCTTCATTGGCCAAGGTAGCTCTGGGAACAGGAGCCACATGCCACAGTGTTGATGGCTGGAAAAGGAGAAAGACAGGTGTGGCAAATGATGATTTGACAAGTTTCCTGGGAAAACATAGTGTGAGCTTTCCAGTGCAATGATAAAATACTTGAGAACAGCAGATTCAAGAGGAAAATGTTTACACTGGCTCATGGCTTCAGGAGCTTTAGTCCATGGTCACCAGTTTCCATTGCTTTTAGCCCTGGACAGAGGCAGAATCATCCTGGTGAAAGAGCACAGCAAGCAGGAAACAGAAAGTGGAGAGCACTTTCACCTTTGTGCTATATTGGATGGTGTTGGCAATACTCAGGGATGATTCCACCCCTTTCCCAGTTTGCTACCCTCCATGTCAGTCATCTCTGAAAATGCCCTCACAGACCTACCCAGAAGATTTACTGATTTTCTAAATGTTTCTCTAGCCAATCAAATTGATGATGAAGACTAAACATCACCACTACATAACAGTCCTTGTAGTTCATTAGTCAGACTTTAGTCACAGGCTGTATGTTGTTTCAAGGGGGTGGGGAAACATGGCGTCACATCTATGTGCCATGCCAACATACATAAAACTGAGAGTCTGTTACTTAGCAAAAATGATAAAAATTGATGGCAATCGGTGGTATCTAGCACATATACAGACCTACTTAGAGACTTTCTCTGCTTAGTTTGGTATCTTTCTGATCCCTTGGACACTTTAGCTATTTGGGAGTTAAACAAAAAGCAAAGTTTTGTGAGAAAAGAGGACAAAGGAGCGTTCACACCTCAAAACTCAAAAGCTAAAGTGTACTTGTGAGCTAGCTATGTGAGCTCTGAATGGTGATAACAGTCCAGGCAGCCTTTACTGAGAACTTACTATGTGCCATAGTGTATGTGAAAGCATTGTATACACACTGTCACCCTTCACTGGGGGCATTTAGTACTATTACCCCCATTTTTCATAGAGGGAAGGCTTAATAAACTGTCCAGCATCACCCAGATGATAGGGTAGAGAAAAGGTTGACTTTTTGGGTTCTCTAATTCAAAAGGCTGAGTTCAGCCTCTGTATTCCTCAGTTTCCTATAGTGAGGAGGATAAAAGGATAATAAGGAGCCAGACATGGTTGCACATGTCTATACTGCTAGCACTCTGAGAGGGCAAGGAAGGAAGATCAAAAATTCACATCCAGCCTGGGTAATTTGATACCTCAGCAAGATGCTCTCAAAGTTAAACACAAAGATGTGCACACACCCACATATTCACATACACACTCATATACACACACTCACACACACACATACACTCATACACACACACACACACACACACAAGAGGATGCAGTTCAATTTGAAGGTCCTGGTTCAACTTTCTGTACCGTACTGAAAAATAAAACAGCACAGTGAAGTGATGATGAGAAGCGTCTGTCTGAGGGTAGAGTGTCTGTCTCTACCCTCTAGAAAGTTCTGTCTCATACAGGTTCTGCAGCAGGTGAACCAAGGAGGCTTATAAGTGACTGGGATCTGCTTCTTCAGGAAGCTTTGGTGGGTTCAGAAGTGGGTTCCATTTCTGAAGTGCCCCGTGATTCCTTGCCTTGGAATGTTGGATTGGAATGTAGGGTGAATTGAATTGTGGGAAGAATATGACAACTACAGGTAAGTGAACAGGAGACTCTCATCTGAAGATGGAAACAGGAGAAACTGTTCCAGACAGCGGTGTCATCACAGAGATGGTTGAACCTTAGAGAGGTTCCCGACCCTTTTGTTGAGGTCCCAGGGACGACTCAGCTCAGAAGGAGCTCACAGCTCCAGTCCCACTGAGTCACAGCCAGATCTGGATTCTTTGTTAATGCTTATTGTAAATTTCAATAAATTCCAGATTCATTGAGGTGTTTTCTCTTTCTTTTTAACCCAAAGAGCCATAATATAAACACTTTGTGAATTGAGAATATAACACAGATTCTGAAGGTAAGACACTATTCTGACTGGATGTCACCAAAGCTTTTATTTGTAAATATTTGTGACACCAAATTATGAGGACACCAACCTGAACTAATTCATTAAAATGGCTTAAACAAGCCTAGGAATGCAGGTTTTTATATAGTTAATGATAACATGGAGTGGGCCTCCCTCCCCTGTGGTTTGGGAGTGGGAAAGTGAAGCCTAGATTTAGTACTGGGCAGACATTAATCCTGTTTCCAAGGCCCTAAAAGAATTCCTGGAGAGTTTTAACCCCACTTATCTTTTATCCTTTCGTTATTATCCATTTTTATTCTGTATACCTTTACTAAACGTAGCACATCTTTTATTTTTTGGCCTAACATTTGTAGAAAATGACCAAAAGACTTATCTCTTTCAAACAAGAAGTGATATTCATAAAATATCTCATACATTATAACAAGTATTCCAATCTGGTAGGCAAATATTTTGAGACTAGTGAGAGAATCCTATTGACTTTCTCTGCTGGCAGATGAAGAGTTATTCTAGAACACAGCACTTCTGATGTTTTTATTTCAATCAGGCATATGCTGTTTCATCACCTAGGCAGTAACCATGGTTGACTACATAATATTTTTCTACTTAGCTATGCAGCTATTTCTTCATTTGGCCTTGCTTAATACTAATATGCACTATTATCCAGATGAAAAGGTGTTACTTTAATAAGGATAATAGTATATTTCAAAAATATAATAGTTTAGGAAGTAGTACATGCTCATTTTAATTTCATAAACTCCTGATTCTGAGCTTTCATTGTTTCTTACATCTTATTTTTCCCGTCATGGTGAATTGGACAACCAATATCATACTGTGCAGTGATTTTTCTTTTAGAGTTGGTATATAGTGTTTGCAAAGGACTTTTATAGACTGTGATAATCTACACAAATTATTAGTTTCAATTTAAAGAGGAGAAATCTGAAGTGGAAGAGAGTGAGTAATTTTCTGAAAATCCTCTGGCTGCCGAGTAGGTCAAATTCAAGCCCAGGTTAGCAGTCATAGTCAAGGTCTTTCATCATTCTCCAAGGGCCAGAAAATAGGGGAGGTATAGCTGTGTTGGCTGGGAGTCAGAAACATGAGACCAGAGGCCACTAGCACACAGGACATTCCTCTGCCTTCCTACACACTATCAAGAAACAGGTTGTTGTTTATTCAATTCTAAGCTAAATGCAGGTAACAACAAAGTTTGCCTGGAAATGAGCTCCAATAGTCAGTTGTGTTGTTGCTCTTCCTTTCGAAGCCTTTTATCTTTCAAGTCAAAACTGGGATGGGCAGGGTTCTAACTTGTGTTTTCTGTACCAATTTGGAGTTTTATGGGCAAATCCTTTCAATGTTTCACACGCCTCCTTGGTTTCTCAATGAAAGTTGCATAGCATCTCCTTTGTCAGTGTCAAGGGACATCCTTGCAGTGATAGATAAACCATAAAATTATAAGGCAGGGCTATAATTACCTCTGCTTTCTAAACCACAGAGCGCTACACTTACGGCACTTCCTCTGGAGTGTGAGAGAGTTAATTATTATTACCGGGTTATCATGTGGCATTAATGAACCAACCCAGCTCGACTGCTTAGTAGTTCAAGAGACATTGCATAACATGGAAGCCAGAGACTTAAACTCTGATGTGCACTCATGAAATGTGCAAACTGCCATTGCCAGGACTGTAACCCATCCAATTGTTGCTTGCATTCAGCTGGGAATTATACCCCTCATAGAAACCTTAGGGCTGGTTTAGTGGCCTGAGCTTGGAGTTTTGAAACAGCTCCAGCTTCATGCAGGCATACAGTCCTCCCATGGTTGGCTCAACAAACATAGTGTTGTGTAGGGTGCTGTTTGTGCGCATTTAGGAAGACAACTGAAAACTGGATTTCTGAGGGCACCAGAATGGACTCAGGGCATTTTGGGGAGGAGTAAGAGGATATATATTTTCAATTAGCAAGTGAGCTGGTAATACTGGTAACATGATACGGTGGAGAAACAGAAGAACTGGTTTGGGAAAAGTGAGAACTTTTGTTCTTCCCACTCATTCTCTGACCTATCACCTAGTTCTGAGAAGTGTCTGGAATCAAAGTTTGGAGCATTTTCACCCTCTTCATAAAGCACATTTGGGTTCTGGAGTAACAAGCAGATACTATACATTGCCCCTGGACCTAAACGGGGATAAGCCATGGTATCTGCCTATCCGTGTATCTCTTCATCTATGTAAATGTCTATTTGTGAACATCGGTATCTCCTTTTATATCTTTATGGGTCATGTTGGCATGAAGAGGCCCAGATTACTAATGCCAGTCTGGAGTGCATGGATAACAAGAGGGAACTCAAAAAGTGCCTAAATCATTTAGGGCCTGAGGCTCTCTGTCTTTCTAGAAATCCTGTAACTTTCCCTCCACCATTGTTGGATCTCTCTGTTACTCTCACTACCATGCAAATTCATTTCTCTTTCTCCTCCTCTTCATTCTCACCTTCTTCTCTTCCTCTCTTCTCCTGTTCCTTATCTGAGCTTTCCTCTTTTCTCTCTTCCTTTGATTAAACCCAGGACCATCCAGGAGCTGGGCAACACTCTTACCATTGAGCCACACCTCCAGTCCTTTTATTTTGAGACAGTATCTGGCTGAGTTTCTCAGATTGGCCTCAAACTTGACACCTACCCAACTTATCCTCCATAGTAGCTGGGATGACCAGTGTGGGCTGCCATACTCAGATCCTGCTCAGTTTTGTTGATCAACCAAAAAAATGGGCTATTTTAACTGCAAATATATAAGCTTCCTGTCTTTGTTTCCAAAGCATCCTAAATCACAAGTCCCATCTCCTGGTTAGACACTTCTCATGCTTTCCCACAGTTAGCTTGATATGCAAAGCCCTTTGAGGATGTTGTTCTATTTCTTTTTGTCATTTTGTTCTGGGTCGGAAGAGACGCTCACTTAAATCCCCCTGGAAGAATGCTGGTTTTGAAATACATGTGTTCTGTATTTTACATTAACTTTATTGACTAAGGTACTTTTTCCCTCTTCCTAGCAGTTGAGCAGATCTTCAGTATCATTTATTTATTTTTTCATTTTTGGTTTTTTAAATTTTTGGTACCAGGGATTGAACCCAGAACCTCACACTTGCCAGGCAGGTGTTGTGCCACTGAGCTAAATCCTTAGCCTTTCAGTATTATTTCTGATATGAAGACAAGTTTTCTTTTATTTTCCTCAAAATAAGTTCCCTCTGATAGGCTTTATACTCTGATTGACTCTGATCTCATTGCAATCATGGATTCTCCCAAGTCTGCAGTCCCATCTTTCCGACTTGGTCTCGCCTTTATACCCCACTGCCACTCTTCTTACTGCAAGGTTATTCTCATCTGGAGATTTATCTCAGTGTTCCAGTGCCTGTTTAGCAAAAGCAAGGTCCTGAACTTGCTCCCCATCACCACATACAACAGTGCTGGGCAGGGTGACTCAAGCCTGTAAACACAACACTTGATAACCGCTTACCATAATGTCAAGTGTGGTGGTTCATGCCTGTAATCCCAGTACTCAGAAGGCAGAGGCAAGAAGATTGCTGTGAGTTCAAGGTTGAATTCAAGACCAGCCTGACCTACAAAGTAACCTTGTCTCAAAAAAAAAAAAAAAAAAAAAAAGATTCTTTCCCATAATGGCACCCTTGGTGTTCCTCATCCTCCATTATCTACCAGCCATCTGTGCCTTGGCACCCCAGAGATATGTCAACATCACTAACATAATGATTACTCTTTATCTTTCTACTTAGGATTCTGCTAGAACAGGAGGAAATTTGGGTAGATGGGTATGGTGAACTTACATTACATGAAATATTTTGATAAACACAATTTACTTTTATGTCAAAATAAATCCTTTCATTGTTCTTTACTACTTAATGGTTGGAAATAAGTCTCTGTGTGGTGAGGGGAACTTTTCATGACAGATCCAGAGATCCTACTGAAAATTCAATCTTCTTTATGTACAGTGCATGATTCTATTTCATGTTACTTTTGGGTTACTAACCATGTATCTTTTTTGTTTTCTTAGTAGTTGATTTAAGACTTTCAGGGGGTATTTTTAAGGTATTGCAGTCTATCTTCAAGTGATTGTATCATTTTACAAAAAATTTAAGGAAAAATTTCAGATTTTTCAAGTCCAGAGACCTGGTGCATTTAATGTTTTCATCCTGTCATATCAGTCAGGGTTCCCCAGAGACAATAAAAGAGATTCTGCTTATTATGAAATATGGGCTTCCACAGTTGAGGAGGCTGAGAAGCCCCAAATGTTGAAGGCCAGGGGAGCTGGTGTGTGGGTCAATGACTGGACCCTGGAGAACCATGGTGTATATTTAAGTCTGAGTCTGCAGGCCTAAGCCCCGGGTACCCCGGGTGCCAGCTGAGGGGCAGGTTCCCACTCGAGCAGTCAGAGAGTTGAGTCCTTAATTCCTTCACCTTTTTGCTCTACTTGAGGCCTCAACTGACTGCACAGAGCCTACCTCCAAGGGTGTAGGCAATCTGTTCTGCTCAGTCTACTGAGTCATGTTAATCTCTTCAGACCCAACTTTACATCTACCCCCAGGGATAAAGCTTAACAAGCACTCTGACGATGTCTTTGTCCATTCAAGTAAACATAAAACTCACCATCATACCAAGGCACCTAGGTCAAGCCTAAGTAGAGACCTTATTATTAGTATTAATTGTTATTATTATTTTAATAAGGGTTTGTGGACTAGCAAAACATAAAATCATGAAAGTTAGAACTGGAAGAGTAACCAGAGGTTATTTATACACACCTGTTGTGGTGCAATGTAGAAGTCTAAGGTTTTAGCACCCAGCATAATATCTTGTATTTTGAAACCTTACAATTTTGCTGATAAATATTATTAACAATTAGTGATTGTTTCTCTTCTAGGTGTCTCTTTTTCCTTACATTTCTTTCAGTTGCTTGATGTAGTTTGAAGTGCTGTTTTCAGATTCATAAATTTTTATGATTTTATTTTCTGAGTGTATCAATCCTTTTGCTTTTATGAAATTATTTTCTTTAACCCTGGTAATATTCTTTTTTCTGAGATCTACTTTGTCTGATACTAATATAATCACTATGATTTTCTTTTGATTAGTGTTAGCATGAGACATCTGTTTCCAATCTGTTACTTCTTAAAACCAGGCATGTCTTTACATTTGAAGTAGGTAATACATAGTTGGGACTTATTCCTCATTCAATCTTATTTCTTCCTTTTAACAAAATGGATGATATGTAGACTATTTGCATTTAATCTATTTGGATTTAATATGATTGTTAGCATAATTATGCTTGAATACTTTACCCTACAATTTTTTATCCATCCCATCTTTTCTTATCTCTCTTGCTCCTTCTCTCTCACCTTTTCTTCTCTCTTATTGATGAAATATTCTTTATTATTCTATTTTATCTGCTTTGTGGATTCATAAATGTATCTCTTTGCTGTGTATGTCTAGTAGTTGACTTAAGATTTGCAATATCATTTTATTATAGTTTATTTTCAAGTGATCATACCATTTCATAAATAGTATAGGAAAGCCATAATAATTTGCTTTTCACTTTCCCCATTTTTATCATTGTAATACATTTTATATTCATATAGATTATAGACACCATGCCACAATGGCATCTTTTGCTTAAATAATTAAGTAAGGCAATTTATATATTTACCTCATAATAATCTTTCATGATATTGTTCATTGACAAATGTTAAGTAAATTCATATTTCAACCTGTTATTATTTGCCTGCTATTTCCTTTTGCACTTACACAGTGGGATTTCCTGCAGATGAGTGCACTTAGAGTTTGAATGTCTAAAAACTGCTTTTTTTGCACTCTTTTGTTTGGTATAGGATTCTATACTGACAATTTCTTTTTCATTATTTCAAAAATGTTTATACTGCTTTTATTTAGAATATTTCTGAGGAGAGATTTATTGTCAGTTATTTTTTTCTCTATGTGTAATGTGTCTTTTTAATTTTTTTTCTTTTTTTTTTGGTGGGGGCAACAGTGTCTATCTGTGTTGACTACACTAGCCTTGAACTCTGTGCAACCCCGAGCCTGAACCTTGAGATTTTCTTGCCTGTGCCTCCAAGTACTGAGATTAGAGGTGTATGCTGTAATGTGTTTATCTTCTGGCTTCTCTTAGAAGTTTTCTTTCTTGTTGACTTTGAACAATTTGATTAAATGTGACTTAAGGTAATTTCCTTCATGTTTTCAGTGCTTGGGATTTGTGGAGCTTCTTGGATCTGTGGATTTATAGCTTTCAATAAATGTACAAATAGGTCAATCATGTTTCTTTAGTTTTATTCTTTTTTCCTCACCTTTGGAGACTTCTATTACATGTACCTTTGACCATGTAAAATTTTCCCACAACTAAGTGATGAACTATATTCTCTTTCTCTTTTTAATTCTCCTTTCACTTCGTGTTTTGAGTATTTTCTCTTGCTATGTATTCAAATTTATTAACTTATCTCCATAATATCTAATCTACCATAAAATCCAACTGGTGTGCTATCCCTTTTACATACATAGCTCTTTTCATCTTTAGATGTTAGACACAGGCTTTTTTATATCTTCCATCTGCTGGTTTATCTTTAGAAGTTAGATGTGGGACTTTTTTAAAAAATACTTTTCATCTTTCTACTTAACTTTTTGAACTACTGGAATATATTTATAACCGTGACTTTAATGTTGCTGTCTGCTAGTTCAAGTATCTATGTCTGTTCTGTGTCTGATTGATAAATATCTCCTGTCTTCTTTGCATACCTAGTATTTTTTACTGGATACCAGCCACTGAAATTTGACTTTATTGGATTGTTAGCATCCCCCTGCTCTCCATTTTAACAGAAATTTATTCTGGCATGTAGTTAGATTTTTTTAGAAACAGTTTGACCCTTTGGGGTTTTGTGTTTAACATGTGTTAGGTAAATTGGATCAGTGCTCAGTTTAGATACCGTTAGTCCCTGATGCCAAAGAAAGACATATTTGGATATTCTACCTCAAAGCCCTATGGTTTTGAAGTATTCCAATCTGGCTGTTAGTAACAGGCACTATTCCTAGCCTTGTGTGAGTGCAGGCCGCCTGATTTCCCTTCTTCTGGGTGTTCCTTTCCCTGGGTCTGGGCAGTTTGCTGACGTGCCTAAATTGACCAGAGCAAATGTGAACATTACAGGAGACTCTCTAGGTTTGGAAATTTTCTCTACCTGCAGTTCCTTCTCTCAGAATACAATCTCCCTTCATGATTCTAAAGGCTCGGTTTCATCTCCACAGTCATGCAACATACTGGCTTCTGCCTGTACTTCCCCTGTCCGCACTGTGGCCTGGAAATTCTCCCAATGAGTTCTGTACGGTTCACATTGATTGCTTTCTATCTTTTAAGAATGACTGCCTTTTATTGTCTGGTATATACATATGGATGTATATGCCATTATTTCACAGTTTTTCCATTTTTATCATTGTTTTAGGAAAAGAAGTCTGATTGCTATTATTCTATCTTTGCTGGACCACCTTTGCTTGAAATTTATTTCCCACATTTCTGTTAGAAAACATGATTCTTAGTTTAAAAGTAAGTCTAATTACCTACTATTCTAATGATGTCTCTTATCTCTTTTATTTTCTATATTTTTTCTTCCAATGAGTGCAACTGGCTAAAGCAAATGTTTTTGTTTGTTTTTAGCTCTTGAGACAGGGTCTCACTTTTTAGTTCAGGCTGGCCCTGAGCTCAGCCTCAAACTCAGCAATCCTTCTGCCTCTGCCTCTCGAGTTCTGAGATTACAGGCATGAGCTACCATGACCGGAACTGTGGTGTGTGGTACTAATTGTGTCACCATGCCCAGGATTGTTGTACATGGTTACCGGGGATCAAACTTGGGACCTTGTGCTTTCAAGGCATGTGCTGGAACCACTGAGCTAAATCCTTGGCCCAGCAATATGATTCTTTTGAATAATGAGCCAATAATGCAAATTTCTTTCTACTTCAGTCCACCAAACATTTTTCTTATCATTATAGAATTTCAATATTGATCCCAAATGTTCTTGGCTACACACATTTGTCATATTTTTATTTGAATCTTCATTGGTATGTTATATATACACACCATGATAACACTCAACATTGAGAGTTTGTACCAGGATGTGACACAACTTAATTCTCATTTTTTTGCCATTTTTGTCTATATTACATCTCATTTCTGAAGTTGTTTCATTGTTTATTATGCTTTATGAAAATTGTGGCGTAGGAGACCTCAGACTAAAACTGAAAAAGTCTATTAGTCAAGTGACTAATTATAAATCAAATATCTCATATTTTGTACTATCATCCACTGTATTTGCTTCTTTTCTGTCACTCATTATCATCCTAATATCTGCTATTAAGTTATATCAACAGAATCTCTATAAAATTATTCTCATCTGTTTTTCCTCTTCATTTATGCTTCATGGTTTAGACTCTAATAAAACACCACTTGAACTGCTTCAGAAATTTCTCTTCCCATCCTCCTGTCTCCTGTGTCCATCCAGCAGTCAGGAAACACAAACTGAATATGCTCTTTGCTCCAGGAAGTGATGAAAGCTGGTTGAGATGGACCAGTCCTTCTAAGATAAAGCTTTAATGTACAGTTTATCCATATTCAAAATCGATAATTCTTTCCTTTAAAAAATGTCTTCATAGGAGAACCATAAGATTGTTGGCATGCTTTATTTTATGAAATCAAATAGGTTTCCATTCTTTAGTAAACTAACAGTTATTTTTACTTTGTTAAACTTTACATTTTCCTCTTCTCCAAGTTCTAAGCTAAGAGCTTTTTAATTACAAAACCTAATGTGACTGAGCAACTCCAGACTGAGAGCTTTATTTTCTAATGGCTCCTTCTACTTATACCTCACATTGTTTTTATTTATGTACACACACAAACACACACACACACACACACACACTTTTTTTTCTTTGACAGAAAACAATTGTGTATATTTATGGGGTGAAGTGTGATGTGTGTGATATATATATATATATATATATATATATATATATATATATATAGAGAGAGAGAGAGAGAGAGAGAGAGAGAGAGAGAGAAAGAGAGAGAGAGAGAATGGAAAATTCATCCAAGGCAATTAACACCTCATCAACTTAATTTTATATGGTCAGAACTTTGGAAACTTACTCTTTTAGAAAATTTGATATGTGTATATTATTATTAACTTCTGCTTAGCATTTTACACCCTTTGGCTAACATTGTTTCTCCTCTTCTTCTTTCTCCTCTCCAGGTTCTGACATTCACTTTCCCTCTGTTTCCACTTTGCCTCTAAAGTCAACATTTTCAGAGTCCACATAGAGGTGAGATCACGTAGTACTTGTCTTTCTCTGCCCGGTTATTTCATTTCACTTAATGTCCTCTATCTCCATCCATTTTGTCCTGAGTGATAGTATTCCCTTCCTTTTCATTTACTGCATTTCCATCATTGATTGTAAGACACTTTGAAGGCAAGATTGGGATGGCATTCATCTCTCTATTTTCTTGTCTGCTTTATTCTAAGTATTTTAACAAATGAACGGAATGACTGAGTGTGATGAATCATTTAAATGAATTCTATCAAATAACTTCAAATGAACCAAAACTTTGAGGAATTTTGGCTACTCATGACCACAGATGAAAAAAAATATAATGTGTATATCATTGGGTTAGGAATGGAAGAATAGGGTCATTGGTTTTTCTATGGCTTCGTATTGGGTAAATAAATAAGTCAACACTAAGGACAACACCAAGATAACTGGTATAGCGATGCTACAGTCCAGTTTACTGTTCTTCCTAACCTTATCCTTGAGACATACCCTTTCAGAAACAGACTGAGATGGCTTTATAATCAGTGAAGATCTTTCTTGATGGATTGAGATGCAAAGTAAATAGATGGATTTTCCTTTTTAAGTAAAGGTTATCTGTTGCTGGACACCTTGAGGTCATGAAAGTGGGAAATAGTGACACTATTTAAAAAACATTCACATTTTATTTGACAGATAAACTCCAAGCTCTATAATTTTCTAGTTATATGACCTTGCAGAAGGAACTTAACCTGTTTCAGTTTTCTCATTTGTAAAATTGTAATGTTGTGGAAATAAATGAATGGCTTTGAGGAAATTTCTAAGCATAATGCTTTTATTATTCTAGTATGTATCATGTAGCTTTAACTATAGTTATATAACAAAAATAATTAAATTTGCTTTTTTCTTGTTTATTTATAGGTTATATGAAATAATTTGTCACTATTGCTTAATATACCTGGTGTTAGATGTGCTCAAGTTATGCTTGTTTCTTAAATGAATGAGTCTAAGTTGTCTGAACTGCGAAGCAACTATTAACATCTCCTTTGGGGAGGATTAAATTAAAAAGCATTCCTTGACAGTGAGCACCAAGAAACATCAAAATGAGAGAGAGATTGAAGAAAAGTGTTTATTGAAGTCTTTGGGATTAGGTTAGTACATTTTAGGATTAGGATAGTCTGAGTCATTTCAGATGGAACAATGTGCATAATGCTAGTTGAAAAAACCAGAGGGCAGACCAAGTCATTTCTGCTCCATCATTCATTTAATATTGCTGTATCAGTGATCTAATGATGTAGACAATCCTACCTCTTTGCACCTCATTCATACTTAAGCCATCTGTCTCAGAGAATATTGATACCTTTAGCAGTGTGACATTTGCAAGCCCTTCCCAACCAAATATTCCAAACAGCAGGCTGGTTTTCCTTTCTTTTCCAGTCCTAGGGCTGGAACCAACAGCCTTTCCACTGAGTTACACCTCCAAACTTCTTTTTTTTTTTAAATTTAGAAATAGTTTCTTGCTAAGTTGCTAAATTGCTCAGGCTGGGCTCAAATTTACAGTGCTCCTGCTTAGCCTCCCAGAAGGGCTGGGGTGAGAGTGCATGATGCCACTACACCTGGCTCTTTGCCTCTAATGCCAGAAATGCAAGCCAAGAACTGGCAGAAAAAATGTCCATATATACACATATGTATATATATACATACATACACACATATATATGCATATAAGCTGAGAGTCCTTGTTTGAACTTTGGCAGATGCCATAAACAACAGATGCTTATCTCTCACAGTTCTGGAAGGTAGGAAGTCCAAGGTCAGGAGCTGCTGGATCCATCTGCTGGGAGGAGCCTTCCTACTCATATGCAGATGGCCTCCTGCTTGTGGTCTCCATATAGGCAGGTCTGGGGGGGGTGCAAAGTGGACTTTCTAGAATGTCTTCTGAGAAGGACACTAATCTTTATCCTGACAAGAGCTCTAGCCTAGTGGACTAATTACCTCTCACAGGCCCTTGCTGCCTCTCAAGGTGAAAGCAAGCCTTCAACATTTGGATTTTGTGGCAGGGGACCTAAACATACTTCCCATGATGTCATCTCATTTTCAAATGTACTTCTCATCTAGATGCCTGAATCTTGATTTCGAGGGTGGGGTATGAAGAGGACTTATTCAATCTTAACCTCTAGACTTAATGAAACAATCCTTTTGAAGCAGTACTACATTTATTTCCCTCTTCTTTTGAGTTGCCATGAGCATAAAGAGTGAACCATTAAATTGTAGTGCTTACCAGAACTTAGAGATGTCTTCTTGACAATGAGATGAAAATGGAGTTGGAATAAAGGGCTAGTTCTCCATAAAATGAGGACAAGTTGGATACCCTGGGGACAGAGAGCACAGGACTTGTTTACCAGGGAAGATAGGGGTTCCTACAGGTGTGGCTTCAATGGCCAGAGTGTAGGGTGGGTTGCTTTTAGGATAAAGACAGGACTGGCGAGATGAAGAAGTGAAACTGTGTGATCCCTTGATCATTCATATTTCAACTTTTTTTTTTTTTTGGAGACAGGGTCTCATTTTGCAGTTCAGGCTGGCCCTGAGCTCACTATGTAGCCCAGGTGAGCCTGGAACTCACAGCGGTCCTCCTGTCTCTGCCTCCCAAGTGAAGGAATTATAGGTCTGAGCCACTAGGCCCAGCATTGTGGTATGTTGCTCTGATTAATGGGATAATAGGCATGACCATCATGCCCAGAATAGTGACATGTGGTTACCTGAGGTCAAATCTGGGGTGTTGCACTTACCAGGCAGACCCCAGAACCACTGAGCTAAATCCTCAGCCCTATTGTTTATATTTCAGATGAAGGTGTTGGGTTAGATATGACGTCTGGCAGACCACTTTATACTCTGACAACACACCTCCACCATGGTGAGGTGAATATAGAAGAGAGATGTGGGTGGGCTTGGGTTGGGATGAGGATCTAGATCAGAGCCACCATCTGACAAGAGGAAGCATTTCTAACTTATTTTTTTATTGAAATCTCTATTGGTACATTACATATACACATCACGATTGCACTTCATAATGGGAATTTGTACCAGTATAAGACACAATTTAATTCTCATTTTTTCCCATAGCCCTACCCACCCTACCACCCCTCTACATACATAAAATTTGTTTCCTTTCTTTTTTGTTATAACCTCATTATTTTCCCCCCTTCACCCTATTTCACTTTGAGTATTTTCTATTTCACAATATATAACATACAATTCTAGAACTCATTTACATCTCTATTTTCTCCTTCTTTGTCCATGATAGGAGGTTGAAATTCCTGGCTATGTACTATCTAATGTCTTTTCCAGTTCTTGCATGCTTGGATTCTATGAATTAGAATAATCTGGGATGCATGTAGGTGTGCTAGCTTCATCAATTGAAATGTAGTTCACAACTATTTCCAACAATTTAAAACCACCATATATATGTGATGTGACAAACTGCGTCAATTATAAGCAAAATTCTGGAAATACAAACAGAATCAAAATTGAGCACCTCTCTCTCACTTATCTCTTTATTTCAAGTAGCTCTTAAAGCCTGAATTATCTACGTGACTGGTGTCAGCATTTCCTTTCCTATATTTGTGGAGATAACTCAAATTATGGCCAACATTACTATTGTCCCCAATCTTCTTTTGGCTTCATGATAATAAACATCCTGTAACAACTTAAAAAAATTGAGATGCCCTTTTCACTTTGACCACGCAGATGGGGAAATTGTAAATAACGGATCCTTGACACACTTCAGAAATAAAATGTGATGAAGAGTTCAGTCATCTGATTAAATTCTCCCAATAAAACCTCACTTATTCTGTGCTTACCCCAGGGATAAGGGCAGTAAGCACAATGGGCATTATTTTCCTTTGAACACACTCGTATCTTGTCAAGATGTCATCAATACAAACACTTTGACGTTTTTAGTACAACGATTGGGAAGCAGGTTGGATTTTTCAATCCTCCCAGCCAATATAAGTCAGTCTGAGATACTTAATTTCTATTTGAGATCCTTCGTTTCTATTATAAACAGATTCCGCAGTGGGAGATAAATTTCATGGTAACAGTTTGGACTTTTTTATGAACCACCTGCAAGTTTTCTGCAAACAACATGTTTTATGGGAGCTCAAGGCAATGTTCACCCATCAAGACCTGACGGTAAGAAGAGGATGGATGAGGCCTTATCTCAGGCACACACGTAACCTTCCCTGTCCCCTGGCCTGACCTCCCTCTGCACTCATTTATGAAAATGATTCATCTTAAAAGAGCTTCCTCGCTCTGCCTGCAGGCTGTAGATCTTTTGCACTGGACTTGTGTAAGCTGAGGTTATAAACTTCAGTGTGTAAGCCATTTGGAGGGGCTTCATTTGGAATACTGGAAAAAAGAAAAGTATACAATGCATCTACTTCTTTAAAGGGACAGTCTAAGGCAGGGACTTTCTTCTATAGAAAGGTGCTCTCCTGTGATTTCACTGCAAAAGCATCATGGCTGCTTAACTATTATTGATTTTCCTAAATCTTGCAGTGTTTAGCACATTTAAATAGAAGACTGGCAAGTGGTGCCAGCCTTGTGCTGGTGTGACCTCACCACGCTCTCCCTGCTGTAGGACATCAGGCTGTGCAGTGCTGATTGCCCTAGACGTCACAGCAAGGGAAGTCATTCATTTCAGCGCCAGAGGGACCCGCTGAGTTCTCTTGGAATATTCTTTGGAGCTGAAAAGCTTTAGAAGAAAAGGAGTAACAACTAGAATGGAAGGGAATAAAGATCTCACCAGCAAGAGAAAATGATCACATGAACAGGCTCGTTCATTTAGGCTGAGTGTGTGGGGACGTTAGAGCTAGCTGTCACCCTACAGCTCTTGGGAGGGGAGCTGAGTGCTGGAAGCAGGGAAAGGGAAGAAGTATGTGTGAGTTTGAAAGAGAAGAGATGTATAAAGAGAAGACAGAAAATCTTGATGACATGTTTTTTAAAATTCTAAGTTTTGTGCAACACTGTTAATATCTTAAACCAGAGATGAGAGCTATTTTTGTGAAAGGGACAGATTTTTTTTTTTAAATCTTCACAGACTATATGGTCTCTGTCACAACTATTCTACTCTACTCGACAGCGTCAGAACAGAGTTGATTGATATGAAAATCACTGGACATGGCTATGTTTCAATAAAGCATTATTTATAGTGACATCCTGTGGCTTGGATTTGGCCCTCAGGCAGGAGCTTACCGATTGCTGGCTTTGACGACTGTCTTCTAATATCAAATTTCTAATTGTTCTGAGCTGTCCCCACCTAGCTGTCCCCATGATTACCAATGGCAAAAGGGTAGCAATAAATAGCCATATTTTTCCCCCAAAAGAAGTAGTAAAATGAGTCCAAGGAAAGCTAGTTTTCTGAAAGATGTTATTTGGTGTTCCATGAGAGAGATTTCCATGGTCAAATGAGCTGCATTATTCCCTTATGGAACTTTTTATTTTAAAAATGTGGTAAGAACCTCAAAGCAAATCTTTGAAACTTTAGAGTGCAGTCTAGCCATCCTACCAGAGTGGGGTGTCTGGGGGGACTAAGCTTCTGGTATTGTTACCTACCATGCCGCCTGACAACAGCCAGGTAAGTGCTGTTTGTGGCTTGATCTTTGTCCTACAAGCTTGCTTCAACCAAGCTTTCATATCCAAATGCCACCGGTGTGACATTTCCCCTCTCTATCAGAGTCATTCAGCTTTCCACCATTATAATAAAACACTTGAAGCAATTAACTTTCATAGAAGAGAGATTGACTGAGCTCACCATTTCCAAGGTTCTGATTCAAGCTGAATAGACTCAGTTCTTTGGACTTCTCATAGGTTGCTGGCTGGGAAAGGTGAGGAGTTCATAGCAGACCCACTTGCTTATCATAGCCAGAAAGCAAAAGAAAAGAGGAAGAGATGGGGGTCCACTTTCAGGGATGCCCAGATAATCTCAGATCATCTTGTAGGTCCATAGCACCTCCCAATGACAACACCCTTCGGCCAAGCCTTCAGTAGGTGGACTCTTGTGGGCTCTTATCCAAACTGCAGCATTCTCCCTCTAATTGCTACTTTTCTCATACTGTCTTGACTGTCCCTACTAGGTATTTAGTTATATGCTCCACTGACCTTTGAATAATTGCAAAATGGCAGCTGGTGAAATCAGATGTTTCACCTACTCTACTTTCTCTCTTTCTAAAATCTATGTATTAGGGATAGGTGCTATAATCCCAGTAGAGACTTGACTTCTGATAATCCCTAACCCTGAAGTCCTATTCTTAGGAAATATGTCTTAGTGTGTTACCTTAAAGAGACTTGCTCACCCTCATGGGCAGCAGTGATCACATTTGGTGGCTGCAGAAACTCCTAAAGATGACAGATGTTTTCTGGAGGGTGGAGTCTCTGAGTTCAGTGCTGCTGGGCACCTCCATGAGGATGGCACAGAGCCATGAAGTAAATATAGTGAAAAAGAGGCTACTCTGTCTTTGAGGGAGTGAAAATTATACAAGGGTTGAAGAAGAACAGCAGGAGAGTAGCTTTCAAGTTGGGGAACTCTGGAGAGTCCCCTAAGGAGTGAGGGATGGTAGCCTGTGCATTTCTGGATAATACATCCCTGGTTCAATCAGAGTAGCTCTGATGTTATCTGCTTTATCTGGAAAAATAATAGCCATAGAAGCCTGAGGGACACATCTCTTCTATCTCCCACGGTGTTCCTTAATCTTTCTGAGGTTGTTTTCTTATCTGCTTAGAGTGGAAAGCATCCAAGCCTCATAAGTTTGCAGAGAAGGTTAAATGGATGAAACACCCACAGAATACCCAGAACAGTTCCTGGAACATAGTACAGTGTCAATAAGGATGAGTTTAAATAATAGAGTACAACATGATGTAAGTCCTGGGACAGTCCCAAGGTAGCTGCCATCATATCCCATTGATAGACCAGCTGAACACGGTGGCACACACCTGTAAACCCAGTGCTCTGGGAGTTTGAAGGGCAGGAGGGTCACAAGTTTGACCTTGCCTGAGCAATTTAGTGAGACTGTTTCTAAACAAAACAAAACAAAACAAAACAAAAGAACACAACAACAACAAAAGGATTGAAGAAGTACCTCAGTGTGAAGGCATTGTTTTCAATCCCCAGTATGAGAGAGACAGAGAGAGAGAGAGAGAGAGAGAGAGAGAGAGAGAGAGAGAGAGAGAATATTTGTAATAATATTGAATAAAAAATAAAAAAAATGAATGCAAGAAGGAACTTGGCTGGGACAGTTCAGAGGCCTTGAGAGAGTGCGAGGATTTTAGGAGCATGTTTAAGTCCTAAGCATAGACAAAGGGTTCCCTTCAACCAGGTAACCTTTATGCAAGGATAACAGGTTGTGGGCTGGGGCACTCCGATGTTTCCAAATCTTAGGGATGTCATGTTTACCATGATCAGGTGGTGCTGTGGGATACTTCATTGTTATTTATGAAGTAAATAAGCTTGAAATTAGATTCTGTAGCTTTCAGATTTCTTAAATTTCTCTAAAATATAAACCATAACATTGAATAATTTTGAAGTTAAGGACTTTTATCCCAAATCCTCAATGCCAACGCTGAGGATGTAGCTCAGTGGTACAGCATGTGCCTAACATGCACAGGTTCTGCACTCCATCACTAGTGCCCCAGTGAAGAAAGAGAAGATTGAACCAATCTGTAGTCTTTCCAGTGGCTAATAGAAAGAACCAGCTTTGCACATCATATGCATGAAAAAGACTTCAGATATTAATGTATCTGATGGTATAGATAGGCAGAAGCAAAAGTAAGACCTTCAGCATGAGGCCAAGAGGTGTGTAGGTTTTTAATAGAGATAGAAGCATCCCTCACATGCAGTATTATTTCCTTGACTGAGAAATAATAGGTGAAGTAAAAGAGAAACATGCTGTGATTTGCTTTTAATATTCACCTACATGAAATATAGCTCTGTGTCACCGATACTCTACTCAAACAACAGATTTGATTACTAATTACAGATTTTTTCCTATGAATTTATCTGTGAAAATCATAGTACTATTACAGTTTAAAAGCCACAACTACAGCCTGCATTTTGTGGGACCACATTTTTCTTTCCTTTTTAATCACCTGGACCAAAGATGTCTTTTACTCTCCACCACTGTGACTAGAAGTTCCTAGTGACATTTCTCATGTAGTCACAATATAATCCATCTGTGTCCTTTCCTAGGAGTGAGGGAATCTGTAATTATTTTTTTAATTGAAATCTTTATTGGTACATTACATATACACACCATAATTGCACTCCACAATGAGGAATTGTACCAGTATAAGACAACTTATTCTCATTTTTTCCCATAGCCCTACCCACCCTACCACCCCTGTATATACATAAAATTTGTTTCCTTTCTTTCTTGTTATAGTCTCATTATTTTTCCCCCTTCACCTTATTTCACTTTGAGTATTTTCTATTTCACAATATAATGAGTACTAGAATTGTAGGAAATCTGTATTTCTCATCCAGCTTCAGTTCCTTGGCTGGGCATCTCTTGGTTGTTGAGTTCCTGGCACTCAGGTCATATTCTGTGGCTGGATTGTGCCATGATCACTGGCCATGTAGAACTGGCTTCCAGGTACTCAGTCCAGTCAGGAAATGCTTCCATGTCCTTCCCGCTGCAGAGCTTCTCATGCTTGCAAGGGTTTAAACTCTGCATTGCTACAGAATGGCTATCTCCACTGAGGTGTACATTCTGTAGGTTGACACTGAATCTTATGAGGGGGAGGTGAGGAATCACTCTAAGCACCATGAACCAAGCTGTGTCAAAGTCATGTGCTTCTCTAAAATGAAGCCTTTGTCATTGATCTTAGTATGTTTCAATAAAGATTTCCTTCTCTCCAAGGAAGAATCCTTCTGCAAAAATCTCTTTAACCATCCTGCAAATAGATTTTTTATATTTTATTTTTCTGTTTACTAGTTCTCTTCATTCATTCAGGCATGTCTTTGAAAGATAGGTGTTATTTAAGCTCAGTCTAAGAGTCTTACTCCATAAAAGGGTGAAGAAACTAGCAATTATGTTAATAATGGCCTTGTTTCCTGTTAGCTTTCTTTATAAAATAGGAAGTGGAAATGGCAAGACAAATATTCAGGTGACTCTTAGGTTCACAAATAGCTGTTACAGTGTCAAGAGATACGAGAGAGAGAGAGAGTGAGAGAGAGAGAGAGAGAGAGACACAGAGAGACACAGAGAGAGAGAGACAGAGAAAGACAGAGAGAGACAGAGTCAGAGACAGAGAGAGAGACAGACAGAGACAGAGACAGAGAGAATATAAGGAGAGATCTTGATTTATCCTCAGAACTCCCCTCTATTATCTGGCAGAAAAAAATGAATTGTGTTTTAATTATGTATTACTTCTTTGGACAATTTCAGAAGGCTTTGTTAATAGTAGCCACTAATATTTCCTCTTATGTCTTCAAAATTGCATGATATATTGTGAACCAAGCATATGCAGACAAGGTTGTATGGAAGTGTTGCAGATAAGGTTGTATAGAAGAATTTTTCCCAACTGTCTTGTTGAGAATGTGTGAGATGCTGCATTAGATATATCTGCTCATATACTCAGATTAATCTAGGCTTGCTCCAAACACTTCCAATTGAGATATTTAACTGTTAGGATCTCAACCATGGTTATATGATTTTATGTCAAGTTGCTTTCAGAATTCTACAACCCATTTCTCAAAAAGGATCAGGGTCTTTCTTGCTATTCTAGATCACTAGCTCACTAGAGCTACCATTTGTCTCTAGTTCAAGATGACAGGTAAGGCATTTTCTAGAAGCTCACTTTTTTTTTTCCTGATGAATTGTCATGCCCTTCTGAGAACAACCCATCAGTCCTCTGAAAGAGTACAGAGGGTTAGATAACCAAGTCATGCTCAGCTGATTTGCCAGCAGATAAACGATGAACTTCACCATAGCTATCTGCCCACAAGTCTTTTGAGAAGAAAACACTCTGAGATAATCAAGCAACTTTATGACTTTGAGCACAGTCATGGTTTCCCTTGGCCTACCCGGTGATGATGGTGATTTACTTGTCTTCATCAGCATCCTATTGTGTGTCTTATCTGTAGCTGCAGATGCTGCTATAACAGAAATGATTAAAGAGCTCCACAGGGCCACAGGTACAGTCAAAGTGACCATGACAGCTACACTTTGTGGTTGAAGCAACATTCTTCCATAGAAATGACTCCTTTCTGTGCACACAAAGAAATATTCTATGCACAGAGACTAATGGAATAAAGTAAAAATGCGATCATTGCAATGCACAGAAAGTTCATTATGAAGGTTTTGGATATCCTTGGTCTTCTTCATGTGACCAAATAGATTTGTATGAAGCACCCCCAAAAAGTAGGCAAGGGGAGTGAAATGTTGGTAATTATTGAAGATTTGAATGTAATTGATCCCGGGAGTACAAGATAAAGATAGGCAGCAAGAATTATGCTAGGTGATGTGTGTAGATTTTAATTTTTAAAAAGTGGATATTTTTCTTTTGAGGCTATGTTTCAAATATGATTGAGTGATAGTAGAGTGAGGATGATAAGCAGGAGATTTAAAGGATTTTAAAATCCACCATGTAGATAGAGAGTCTGTTAATAGAGTATGCAGAAGTGAGCTTTAGGGAATGGGCTGTCTTGATTTTCTTATCTAGGGCAATGATGAAGTTGATAACAGTAGTAGTAGTAGTAATAATACTAGTGTTATGAGAGTGAATATTTATGGAGAATTTATAGCATGCTGCAGAGTGATGAAAATTGCCTGACATATATCCTTTAATTTAATGCCTACAACACTCAACATGCCAGATAACTTCTTTATTACCATGAGGAACCTATGGCTTAGTGTTAAGTAAACTGCCCAAGGCCACTTTACTTGTTAAACCTGGAGATTTAAACTAGATGCTCAAATTAGGCTGTGTGGGTTTAGATGATACAAAGAGAAAGGTTAGGCAGTAACTTTCAGATTGAAATAAACACAAGGTAAAAATGGCAGATCGATAACATTGTCATTCACATTTCTTTCCAAATGTCTTCCCTTTAGTTTCCTTCAGAACATTTGATCCAGGGTTAGCAAATGATGGTCTGTGATCCAGATCTGGCCTGCCTCCTGTGTTACTAGGGACTGGGAGTTAAGGACTGTGTGCATTTTTATGTGGTTGGAAAAAAAATCAGAAAATATTCATAGATGTGTGAAGAGGGTATGAAATTTAAATTCTGGTATCCATGCTGGAAATTTTATCAGGAGTACTGACAAACGTGTTAATTTCAGTCTACAGTGGCAGAGTTGGGTAGCAGTGACAGGAACCACATGGTGTGCAAAGCCCAAAAGGTTTATTATGTAAGTCTTTACAAAAAAACTTGCCAGACTCCTTTTAATCATTGGCAGGAGAATGGCCAAGACCAAGGCCCTTGAGGTCAGAATGCTGAGTCTCCCTCATTTACCATGGATATTTGGGAAGTGTGGTTTAATCTTTGTAAAATGGTGATAAAAACACCAAGCTCAAAGATTGCAGAAGTATGGTAAAGAAGATAATCCATGTAAAGAATTGGGAAACAAGTGGATAGTGTTGACTCTTCCATCTTTATAATGCTAACTTTCCTTCTGATAGGAGCTAATTGCTCTGGTTAGCATCTCTCTAGCTGATTAATGCCATCAAGGTAGGCGAGTTCCTTCTTGATCCACATTGCCTCTCCCTTATCAGCACAGGACAGGTTTCCCTGGTTCCTGTTGCCTGAGGTCAGATCAGGCAAAGCACAGATCCTAAATCCACATGCTCATGTCCTCAAGTATGGCTGCTCTATCCTCACCACTGGCGTTGGCTTCTGGACGAGTTTAACCTTTAGGTGGGTGTGGGAAAACCCTGTGGACTCAAAGAGTGAAGCAAACCTGGGTAAACATGTTCATGATCCCCAATGGCTAGGAGGCTTCTCTTGGGCAAGCAAAGCACACTGAAGGAACAGGTGTCCGGGAGTGAGAGCAGTGAAAGCTTCCCAAGTTGACCTTAAGGGACCCTGACACTAGCTAGAGAAAGCCACCTTCACTGATAGTTATTTCACCTTCTGGAATTCACTGCTTTGTCCTCGTGGAGAGAGTGGACATGGGGTGGGGGATGGACACCACACAGAAGAGACATGTGTGGTGACCACATCCAGCTTTGCCTACCTGTGAATAGCAAAGGGACTGAGCCTAGTGATAACATCAGTGCCATGGAAGCAGGTGTCGGCTGGGCCTGCTAAGGAGAGAGTTTCATCCTACTGAGATCTGCTCGCAGGCTCTTTCTGGACCATGACGGATCTCATCCTAGGTGAGTGTGAGGACTTGAAGAGACTACTTTGAAACAGGTTGGTACCAACAAACAGGCTGCAGTAATGGGCCTGCTTATCACCACAAACATGTAATGGGATTTTCTTTTCTTTTTTGAGACAGAGTCTCACTTTGTAGTTCAGGCTGGTCCTGAGCTCACTATGTAGCCCAGGCAAGCCTCAAACTCACAGCAATCCTCCTGCCTCTGCCTTCTGATTGCTGGGATTATAGGCGTGAGCCACCATGCTCAGCATTATAATATATGGTACTGATTGCTGGTGGACATGAGTCACTACGCCTGGCACTGTTGTATGTGGTTACCAGGATGAAACTCAGGACCTTGCACTTGCAATGTAGGCACTGGAACCACTGAGCTAAATCCCCAGCCATGTAGTGGGATATTTTAATTCATTATTGAAAACTCACCACCTTGTCTGGTGTGGTAGCACACATTTATAATCTTAGCAGTCTGGGAAACTGAGGTAGGAAGATTGCAGGTTCAAGACCAATGTGGGCAACTTAGTGACTTAGCTGGACCTTGTTTCAAAAAAACAAACAAACAAAAAATATCAGGGGTGCATTTTAGTATGAAGATCCTGCATTCCAAGTCCAATACTGAAGGAAACAATAGTCGTGTCATATTCTGGTACACTCTCAATGTTGAATGTGATGATGATGTGTACTCATAATGTACCAATAAAGATTTGAATTTTAAAAAAAGACCAAAAAGCAAAACCCAGCACATTTATGAATCTTGTGCTTTGTTTGTCTTCTCTTTCATTCATCTTTGTTTTGTTTCTGGACTGGAATGGAATTGTCAGTTTACAGGTGACAGTTTCCCATTCAGTTATAGATCTTTAATATTTGTCTTTTGAGATTTTCTGTTTACCTCTCCTCAGACCTTAAGGCATGGAAAGGACGTGTTCAAAGGCTCTCTGGTTAAATAGATGGATTCCAGGTTCAAATGTGAGAATTTCCCAACAGCCAGACACTGAAAAGAAAGGCAAAAGACATTTCCCCCTTATTTTTCTGTCATGTGTGCCAAGCAAGGGAACCTCGTACATTCTTATTACTCAGAGTGTTATCTTGTGGTGCGTGAAGTTGAGGGTTGGAGGAGGTGGGAGTGGGAAAAGGGCAAAAATATAATGAATTGTTGCCACAGAGAAAAGTTGAGCTGGGTGGAGGTTTGAAATGATTCACCTGGATCTTTGACTCAAGTGTCTTAATGAGTTTCTGCAACGCCTTCTGATAAAAGTTTGGCGGGGGAGACTGTTTAGCCCAGGGTGTGACCACTTAGAGTCTTGACTGCTGTGCAGAAACAATGACTTACATTTTGCACAATGATGATTCAAAGATCTAAGAGTAGAGGAGAAATCTCATCTCCAGCGGACTGTGGCTTTTGGACTCTCCTTGGCACAGGCTTCCCTGATTAACCTTATCAAGAATAAAGACATATGCTTTAAAAAGTCAGAGGCAAACACATTCAAACAGTGGGACAAAACAGCCCAGCAGGGTAGAAAAAGTAGGGGAAGTAAACTGTTGTTAGAAACTCATCCAAATTAAACAACAAAACAGGGTTCTTGTAGTGATAAAGCTGCCTTTTGTGTAAAGAATCAGCAGACTCTGGGAAGCTCCTAAGAACACACTTCAGGTCACTGCATCTATCTGTATTAGGTGAGCGGGGCTTGGGACATGATCCCTCCTATTAATGTTAAAGGTATTTTTTTTTTCCTGTATCTAACTCAAAATCCCAGTGATCCTAGCTGGTAGAGGTATAGTGAAGCAAAACAGTGGTGTTAACTTTCCTTTTAGACTCTACTGCTCCCTGCTGCAAGATAGTCTGGACAGTAGTGTGGCATAGAGGATGTTTCAAGTAGATGATGGCTCTGGTTTTAACACTGTCTCTTCTACTTCTTTGTGGGAACTCTAGAATCTAGACAGCTTGGAACATGTGACTACCCAAGGCACTGCTATGTTTTTGTCTATGAATACAAGTCACCATTTTCCCTCACTTGAGAAATGTACATTTATATACTTATTTATTGGTTTCTTCCAAAATGTTTTGGCGTTTGCTCTATTTATTTAGGTCCATTCAGTTCTCTCTCTCTCT
>PVIR01005764.1:0-69882 GCA_004026965.1 Petromus typicus
TATTTTCTCATCATGTCTAAATGTTTCCTCTAGCTGTGCATCTATGATATTTCCCTGATTTGGCAAATTTTCTGCAACACTTTCAGGAAATAAATATTTTATGCCATTAGTCTCTATTTTAGTAGCCTTGTTCAGTCCAATAATTCTTAAGTTTGATCTTTTGAGTTTCCTAGGAGCTCTTAGGTGATCTTTTGTTGTTGTTTTCATTTATCACTACCTAAATATTCTACTGTGTTCACTTTGTTTTCAAGTCCTACTATAATTTCTTCTGATGTAAGACTTTCAATTAAGTTTTTATTTTATCAATTGAACTTCCTTTTCCAGAATTTTTCGTTTTCATAACTTCTTTTTAAAATTTTTCTACTTTTTCACTAACCCAAGAAGACAAAGGGATAGTGAAAATATAAGATACACTAGGAAATAATTTTAAAAGGAAAGAGTATAAGCGGAAATTGAAAGAGATATACTTCAGTGATCATAATTTTAATTGATTTAATATACACATCATGGTCACACTTGACATTGAGGATTTTTACCAGTATATGACACAACTTAATTCTCATTTTTCCCATTTCCTTTCCTACCCTACAATCCCTTCTTTATTTACCACTACCCCCTAAAACTCTTAAAGAAAAATAATTTTTGAAAAAATATCCTGACACCAGCCTAAATAATTTTATTAATAATTTTACCATTATTAAATACATACTTTCTAAAATGTATAAATAATTTTCAGGGAAAAGAAAACAAATGGAAGGAGATTATTTCAGGAAAGTTAAAAATATGTCTCTTTTGTTTATTTCCAAATCCTAAATAAAATGTTATTAGGCCAAACTCAGTAATGTCAAAAATGATGATACACTCTGACCAAGTCATTTATTTTGGGAACAGAAAGATAGTTTAATATTTAAATGTCTATACACAGATTAAAGGATAAAGCTATTATAACATTCATAATAAACTTTAATGAACATTTGACACACTTGATAGAAATTTATAATTTAAGAAGAATGGCTCATAATAAAATTAGAACACATGGAGGTGTCTTTAATCTCATTCTGTCCCACTTCATTGGTAAGTTCTTCTGATACTAAAGAACCCTAACCCCATGAATTATCTCCCCAAAACAGAGAAAAAAGCATTTTCCAAGCTGTCCCATAAGTCTACCATTCACCTGATAAGGACATTAGATAAGGAAGGGAAATTTCTGTTGAGGCGATCCTATATACTGACACAAAATCCTTATCAGAGAATAGAAATCTATGATACTATCTGAAATGTGTAACAGCTAATGATCCAGTTAGACTTCAGAAATAAGTTTGTTTAAATTCAGAAATCAAGTGTTATAATCTATAACTTTAATGTAATAAAAAGAAAAGCCATGTGAGTATCTCAGTAAATCTAGTAAATTATTTGATAAATGTCAATGCCTGGTCATGATTAAAAACTCTTAGTAGAATATGAAAAAAATCTTTTTTTTTGGAAAAAAGAGTATCTTCCACGCTGTGTATAGCAAATACCACACTTAACAGTAAAATACTTGAAGCTTCTTCCAAGACCAGAAACAGCAAAACGGTGTCATTTATAGTCAAAATCATATTTGAGTTACTGGGTCTAGCATGATAGCAAGGAAAAGGTCAGAAGTTAAAAAAAAAAGATTTTAAAATACCTTAGTATATTAAAAACTGAAAATCTAAGTTTATAGATGAATATTAATTAGTTTAGCAAAACCAGTGTAGGAAAATGTAGTATTTTTTTAACAGTATCAAAAATAAGAGAATAGCATACATTACCATAAAAATTTAAAATACTTAAGAATAAATATAATTCTAGTCCATTTTAGTAGGAAGATATATTTTCTTAATCATCAGTTCTTTAAAATTTATAGAGACTCTTGTATGGCATCACATAAATCTGGCTGAGCAGATTGTGTGTCTGCTGAATGTGGAACTTGCTATTGACGGTTTTCTCTTCCAGTTCTTGAACATATGGCCATTTCCTTCTATCCTTATGGTTCCAACACGTCTGTGATTTATTTGATGTCCCCTATGGAATATGACATTTCTTTCTGGTTGTGTTCAAGAGCCTTTGTTTATTTTTGGTTTTCAAAATTTAGTTATAAAGTGTCTTAGTCTGGCCCTGTTTCTTTTTTTAAATTGTTTGGGATTAGTTCAGCTGTCAAATCTCCAAGGATGAGTCTTTAATGGGATATAAGGCCTTTCAGTTATAGTTTCTCCAAGCAGGTTTTCAGGTCCAGGAGGGTTACATCTTTGTAGCAAGCTCACCCCGTCATGATAGTCTACTCACTGTTTTGAACTACTCTTCTCCTTCTGGGTCAGATGGGAGCTGGTGTTAGTTTGTTATTCACTTTACTCTTTCTGCTGTCATCTGCATTTTCTGCTAAGCTTATACAATGAGGTATTTGTTTCTGTTACTGTGAGTACTAGATCTATAATTTCTACTTGGTTCTATTTTTGTAACTTCTTGTTGAGATTTTCTGAGGGTTTTTTTTGTTTTGTTTCAAGAGAATGTACAATTGCCGAAGCATTGTTCTAGTCACTCCTTCAAAATCATTGTCCAATAATTTATCATAGACCCCACCAAACTATTGCCTTCAGGTTTCCTGCTGGTGACGTCAGACCCACCTGGTAAGTCAGAGGGTACGATGAGGCCGCTGACCTGCTCTTATAATTTGAAGGTCAGGAGCTGTCTCAGCTTCCTCTTCTGGGTAACAGTGTGATATCCAGTACCTGACAGCCCCTCATACCCAAGGTTTTGCTTTGTCAGAAACCCTCTGACCATTTTCAGAGCCCTGTGTGGTCACTTCCTGCTCTGTTTCCAGGATTCTTAATTGTACTTGTGAACTTCATAATGAAGAGGAGTGGAGAGAGAAAGAGGCCCAGAGCAGGGGTCAGTGCTAGTGCTCTCTGTGTGCCCTGTGACCTACAATAACATTTTAGCATGGTGCTAACCTGTTATTTCAGTTTAATTACAAATAACAAAAATGTATGTGCCAGAGCTAGAGTAAACCTGAAGAATAACCTATTCTTTCTTTTCCTCTATATTTTGCTCTCTGA
Source organism: Petromus typicus (assembly GCA_004026965.1). NCBI lineage: Eukaryota > Metazoa > Chordata > Mammalia > Rodentia > Petromuridae > Petromus > Petromus typicus. The sequence continues at coordinate 3,078 of PVIR01005764.1, forward strand.
TTTTTATAATAAATGTTGTTGCATGACACTCTTCCATGATATGCTGATTTTTTCCACCACTTGACAGCATTCTTAATTGTACTTCCTCCATTTTCTGTTTTTCGTTTTCATTTTTTGTTTTTGTGGAGTTTAGATTCCATCAGAGTATTCCCCATCAGGGTATTCCATCAGGTGTTTTTTTGTTTTGTTTTGTTTTGTTTCTCTAGAACCATAAAGGTCAAACTACCCTTTACTCTATACTATTTATTTTATTTTATCTTTTGAGACAGGGTCTCATTTTGTAGTTCAGACAGATTCTGACTCGTTGTGTAGCTCAGGCTGGCCTGGAACTCGCAGCAATCCTCCCGCCTCTACTTCCCAAGTGGTGCTGGGATTACAGGCATGAATCACCACGCTAGGGAATTGTGGTATGTGATATCGGGGATCAGACTCGAGACCTTGCACTTGCCAGGCAGATGCCAGAACCACTAAGCTAAATCCTGGGGCCTCTGTGCTATTTTTTGAGCAAACATTACTTCCTAAACTAACAAACCCGTAGTGGATCAAGAATCTTGGTACATGAGTTTTTAAAAGAATGATAGAAATTATTAATAGAGAAAATCTTATAATTTCTTTGCTTTTCTCAAAAGCCCTCTTCATATTAAAGCTGTATGGAGAAATTTCAGCCCTCAGCTGCTAGTGTTGAAGCTTTGCTGCTGCTTCTTCTTCTGTTGTTGTTGTTAATTTCAGTAGGTCAGCCTGAAATTCCTTATAGCACCTTTCTCATTATTCGAAAGGTGAAGCCTTGTGTCATCCTGTTTACACTTAGACATTTCTAACCACATCTCCAATGTTGAATCTTCTCAGAAGCAACTCCCAGGAAGTTCTGGATTCATGGCATGTCTAGAAATTAGATCCTTCTACTTATTCCTGAGGGAAGAGACAGAATCCTTGCGTTACCCAAAGGATCTAAGGGACCCACAGAGGTGGTAGATTTGTTTGTGGCCTCTTATGAAGACCACACCAAATCTCAGATTGATGGAAAAGCATGCAACTATTGTATTATGCAAGCAAATAAATGGTATTTTATTACTGTCTCACTTCAGTTTTATAAAAACATATATTTCACCTAATCACATAAGAAGGAAATAGGCTTTGGAGACTGGTAGATGTGAAATTGGGTCCTGGCTGCCCTTCTAACTATATGTGTGAGCTTGGCATGTCTGTTAGCCTTTCTGAGCAACACAAACATGCTGTTGACCATTAAGATTCTGAGGCAATTTGCCACACAGTTCAGATAATGGGCACAGCTGGATGAGATACAAGTGAAGTCAAGGGGAAATCTCACAGGGATTTGGCCTCCCCCTTTGCTTAGGCTTGTGTCCCAGTACATGTCTAGTTTCATGACTGCTAGATGTTGCATTTCAGCAACTCAAATAATTAGATTCTCTCTGTCTTTATATTACCTGTGTTAGTCATATGAGTAATTCTATTTTCCTCTGAATGTAAATCAGAAGCCAGTCAGAAGTTAGTGATTGCTTTGGTGTTCTCAGCCATAGCAGAGGCACCAGCAGTGAATGGCTGTCTGTCAGCATGAAGAATTCTGGTCCTGGGTATCAGAGGTAGAGTGCATGGGCATCAGGCCATTTTCAGACATCTTCTAAGTGGCCTGAGTTTCTGCTGAAACAGTCAAGAATGAGCTGTCATTTGAGGAGCCTTACGTTACTAACATACTTGTAAGGTGGTCCTTCATATGATTGTAAATTGGGTTTGTGCTTCATCAATAAGCTTTTTGACAAGAAGCGTCCATCACAGTGGTTCTCTCATTTGCCACAGCAGAACAGAAAATGAAGTATCCCAATAATTGCATTATAGTTTCCTTCTTGTGGACAAGAAAGCAATGTGGTATAATTAGGTTTGATTGGAGTGCAAGTTTCCGGTAAGATCTGAAATTAATGATGTTGCTATAGTGACACATCTGTGGCTACCAGTGCGTGAAACATAAAGTAATTCATTCGACAAGAGTAGACATCTGTTAACTGCCAGGATGCGGAGCATATTGACACTGACCAGAAATACTAGACGTTATGTGATAAATGAACAAATGATGCTGAAACAGGAGGACGGATAATTTGTACTTAATCTGCTGGGAGAACTTTAATCTTCTCACTGGTTGCATTTGACAATGCCATTGTTTAAAGAACAATGCTGCAGAGAACTCATAAATTTTAAAACTTAACTCGGGGTGCAGCCTATTAAAGCAATACATTAATTCTTTTGTTAGGGAATTTTTATCTTAATGTAGAAAGAGTCTTTACTAAAACAACAGGTTTTTTAGGATTCACAATTTAATTATAGTATCCATTTCCAAAATGCCGTGTTACTTGGATTTGAATCAGAGGACAACATCATCCTGAGAGAAGATGCTATTTTCAGAGGTTTTAAGAGAAGCAAAGCATAGTTTGTATACTAGCTAAATGCATACAGGGCTTATAGATCTTACAAGTACTATTTAGGCATGTTTATTAATATCTTTGACAATAGAGGACAACTGTGTTTTTCCCTACATAATGACAATAACTGGGGTATTCAATTTCAATAAACATGTAATTTTCCAGGTATAGGTACACTCACCAAAATGTACACTTAAATATGAATGTCATAATTAACATTTGGGGAGTATTTGGACCTCTTGAAATACACAGCATTTGTAGTAGCTGAACAGATGCTCATAGTACTAGGAATTGTAATCTTTGAGAAAGGCTGATACACATAATATGTGACTAAATATAGATGTAACTACATTAAGAAATGTCAAATATTTTTGAAGACAAATGCATAAAGTTTGATGAGCCACTCTTATCATTGGAGAAGTTCTGTTGCCATTCATTCATACTGAAGTCTAAGTAAGCATGTGTTTGCTGTAACATTGATTATGTGTGGCTGTTTCTTTGCTTAGCTAGAATCTTCACAAGAAATGAGTCCACTCTGGGTAAGCTACTTGCCTTTGAAATGTAGGCAGAGTTTCCTTTCCTTATATATTATAATCACCTACCTACTGTTCATTTGCTAGAATCTTCACAAGAAATGAGTCCACTCTGGGTAAGCTACTTGCCTTTGAAATGTAGGCAGAGTTTCCTTTCCTTATATATTATAATCACCTGCCTACTATTCATTGTGGCCTCATAGAATCTTGATGTAGGACCAAATCACAGCCTCATAACATCTGATCAGTAGCTCCATATCTGCTTCCAGTGTCTCCTCTGCTCAGTCAGGGAACACATCTGTTGCCACCCTGAGAATGATGCCTGTGGAATTTTTCCTTAGAAATCAATTTCCTCTTTGCCTGCTTTGCTCATTGCACTCCACAAAATGCCCCCTGCTTTATTTTTTTAAATTATCTTTATTGATACATTATGAATACACATCATAATCACATTCAGCATTAAGAGTTTGTACCAGAATATGACATGACTTGATTCTCGTTTTTTACCTTTTCCCCCACGCTGCCTCCCCCCACCCCCTATTTACTACACAATCTTTGTTTTCTTTTTTCTTTATTATTACCACATTCATTTTCCCCTTGTCATTTACCCTTACACTCTTTCCTTTTAAATGTTTTCGACTTCACAATATCAACTATACATACTACAACTCATTTACAACTTCATTTTCTCAATGACCCCCTGCTTTAATAAAGAGCTATGACATTTTTTTCCTTCAGAAATCATAAACCAACCTATTGTTACAAGAATTGTATATTATAACCAACTACTGTCATTCTCTTTGAGATGATGGCTATCCTATCACCTGCTTCTTAAATTTGTGTGTCTCAAAATATCGCATGTGATGTATGTTATATATTGTGAAATAGAAAATACTCAATGTAAAATAGGAAGAAGGGGGGAAATGTTGAGATTGTAACAAAAAAGTAAGGAAACAAATTTTATGTATATGGGGGGGGCGCGGTAGGATGGGTAGGGCTACGGGAAAAAATGAGAATTAAGTTGTATCTTATACGGTACAAATCCCCATTATGGAGTGCAATCATGATGTGTATATGTAATGTACCAATAAAGATTTTAAAAAATTTTAAAAATAAAATAAAAATATCGCATGTGAGAATTTACTAATTTGTCATATTAAGACTTAATTATAGAAATAATCAACTAAAACCATGAAAAGCATTTGAGATGACTTGAAAAATTAGTTTCTACTATTGGCTCTTGATTATTGTTATTGATGAAATGAATGGAGAAGCCATAAATAAATCCTAACATTTACAGTCAACTGGCTTTTGACAATGGGGCCAGCAAAATTCCACTGAGGAAATTGTTTTAAAAAACTGGTGCTAGAGCAACTGAATAGTTATGTGCAGAAACTGATATTGGATCCTACCTCACATTATAGGGAAAAATTAATTCAGCATAGATTGTAGACCTGACCATAAAAATTTAGTTTCAAATTGTTCAACATTTACATGCTGTTCTTAGTTCTCTACTTCATTCTCCCCAGCTCAAGGTAAATGAACTAATAAAAGGCTTTTAGGAATCTAAATATGCCACTTTAAAAGCATAATCCAAAAAGTGAAAAAGATAGTTCAAATCTGGGCTTCAATTTTATTTTAAATTATTTATAACTAAATGTACACATGTAACAGCAAATATAGTATTTTAACATTTGTTGTGTTTTTGAAGTAACTGGTCACTGTATTTCAAGGACTGTATATAGTTTGGGTGTGGTTACAGTTATTCTCACAGTTTCAGCAAGTAACAATGAGAAGCAAAGAATGATACATAGCATTATGTCAGGACTCAGAACTTGAAATACTATCATCAAACTAAAGTATAGCTACCTAACGTGATTTATTAAAATAGTACATAGTCCAGTACATGAGTCCACTCTGGGTAAGCTACTTGCCTTTGAAATGTAGGCAGAGTTTCCTTTCTTTATATATTATAATCACCTGCCTACTATTCATTGTGACCTCATAGAATCTTGATGTAGGACCAAATCACAGCCTCATAACATCTAACTAGAAATAATCTGAGCAGAGTGATTGTAATTATTTATCTTTGTTTTTGCAATATATCTGTAGTCTGTTTGGGTTTCTTGCATTTGGAAATGCCATATTTTTCTTCTTCAGTAATCTATGGAAAAAGACATTCAAAGTAAATGATATATTATGTGACTCAGATACATGTAATGTCATGTATACCATATACCATTCTTTTTTTAAGAATTAGACTCTTTCTTCTCCCTCTTCTCCTTGCTCCTCCCACCCTCCTCTGCTCCATCTTTGTCCTGGAAATTGAACCACAGACCTTTGCTCTGAGCTGCATCTCCAGCCCTTTTTGAATTTTTTTTTTTTTAATTTTGAGATGTGGTCTTGCTAAGATGCCCTGCTTGAGCTCAAACATGGAGTCTTCGGCCAGGGATTTAGCTCAGTGGTTCCAGCACCTGTCTCTGCAAGCGCAAGGGCCGGGGTTCGATCCCGGGTAACTACATACCGTACTTGGCGTGGAGACTCATGCCCAGCAGCAACCAGTACCAGTACCACAGTGCTGGGCATGGTGGCTCACGCCTGTAATCCCAGCACTTGGGAGGCAGAGGCGGGAGGATTGCTGTGATGTGAGTTTGAGACTGAGCTCAGGGCCGGCCTGAACCACAAAGCGAGATTCTGTCCCAAAAACAAACAAACAAAAAAACCATGGGATCCTCCTATGTTAGAATCCCAGAGTTCTGAGATTCCAGGCATGTGCAACATGCCTACCCTTTTAATTCTTTTAATCAGCAGTATTTTAGCACCTGTTTAGGAAGTATGTTTTCAGATTAGCACTACGATAAAATAGCTACTGGTTTCTTGGAGCTTCCCATTCAGCAGAGGAGCTAAAGACACAGAGATTGTATGTGCAATTGTAGCAGTACAACGTGGTTCTGCTCTTATTATTAGCATCTTAGATTGGCAGTCAGTGTATATTAGATTTGTATTTCATATACTGTATATTTTTGTTTGTGATAATTGGGGATTGAAACTCAAGGTCTTCACACTAAGCTACATGCCCTACTCTTTTTGTTTTTTGTTTTTGCTTTAGAGACAAGGTCTTCCTCTACTGCTTTGGCTAGTCTCACTTGCAGGCCTCCTGTCTCATACTCACAAAGTGCTGGGTTTACAGATATAAATCACTACACTTAGCTTTATGATATAATTTTTATGTGATGCATAGTGTATAGATCTCAGTTTGCTGTTATAATCTGTTATGATTTTGCCAATATAATTCAACTTCATTTTCATCATATATAAACCTAGTGATTTGGACCATTTAGTTCAAAAATTCTCTAAATCTGATGTTTCATAGTTTTGTAAATGCCCTTAATAAAAGTTTGTTATACTTTAGAATTTTTACAAAATGTAACTACCTGGGGATTTAGGAGTTTATTTTGACATGGTAAAACTCTTTATCATGCAGTAATTGCATCCAGTTCTGATTTGATTTGGTAATTATGAAGGAAATGACCTTGATAGACTGTGTCCAAGTGTACAGAGCAGAAAGAGAGCACTCACTCAGGTCAGTCTTGAACTAAGTAAAGGGAACTCTGTACACCAGTCCAGGCTTCCTAAAGCTCCTTATAGTATACCAGTTCGCTTAATTCCCTATGTGTGGCTTTGTTTCACATGTAAACATCTTACCCACATTACTTTCCAAAATTGTTCAGGAGCAGGGTGTGATAGTATTTACCTGTAATCCCTGCCAGGAGACCAGCAGAAGTTATCATGAGTTTAAGGCCAGCCTAGGCAGCTAGCCAAGACTTCATCGTAGAACAACTAAACCCCCACCTGGCTCAATGGCTCACACCTGTAATCTCAACACTCAGGAGGCAGAGGCAGGAGGATTGCTGTGAGTTCAAGGCTCACCTGGGCCACATAGTGAGTTTGGTGCCAGCGTGAACTACTGTCTCAAAAAAAAAGAGAAACACAAAAGAGAAGAAACAAAAAAACCCAAACCTAAAAATGACAAACTAAAATGTTTAGTAATAGGAAAGATAATATTTAGAAAAGGTACAGCCAAGAACATTTAAATCTGGGCTTTTGTGTTGTTTCACTTTTGCAAGCAAAATTGTATCTCATTTTCATTTATATATTTTTGATAAAGTATGTACTGAAAGTAAGTTAAGCAGACTTCTTTAAGTGACCCAGTTCTGTTCTCAGAGTGATATTACACAGCTCAGGGGTTTTGATGCTTTGTCATAATTTATATGGAGGCACAGTGTATGACGTTCAAGTCACACAGATTGTATCCTTGGGCCTGGTTAACATGTGGGTCCATCCCTCCATGCATTGCTGCTCCAGTTGTTTAGCATATTCACATCTGCTGATGGACATGCTGGCCACCACTGTGTCACTTCTCATTGCTTTGTATCAATTGGCAGGCCAGAAGTATTTGCTTTCTTCCAATAGCCACATTCATGTATTTCAATTCCTTTTCCATCATTGTACAAATGAATGGAACTGAATAAATGAGTTGCAGATACAACCAACAGTAAACATAGTGCTCATGACTATATTATGTTTGAGACATCATGGAAGTAAGTGGAATAATTAATTGATTGAAGTGGCTGTAATTTAGCTTTTAGCATTTGAACTGCATCTAGTTGACACTATTCACTTTTGAAGGAAAAAGATCAAAGTGAAATATACAAACTGCTGGAGACTGCTTCTGTCATTTTATCTAGAAGTTGAGATACAATTGCAGACCTTATATTCCTGTTAACTCTGAAATTTGCTATACTCTTTCTTAATTTATTGGGTATGACCAATCATGCTCACAGCATAGTGTCCAGACTACTACACCTGGGTTCACAGCCAGGTGGCTCACACCTAGCTTCTTGGAAGGAGTGCCAATTATTTGTTTTATCACGAGATGTTTTTACTTATTTGGTAAGGACTGGCACCTGCCTCGGGGTTTTCATCTCTGCATGTGCCTCTCCTGTGCAGCCCTGTAGGACCCACTGGGCTGTACATACTGACGTTCAAGAGAACCCCCCACAAAGGACATGTGAAGGTGCAGAGCCAGGAGGCCTTCTGTCCTGCACACCTTGGGCAGCTCACAGTATCTCAGCCCATGTAGCTGCTGCCTTTACATAAGATTAATTCACTACTTAAAAAAGAGCAATATAAGTAAAATATTTTATTATGAGAATATTTAGAGAATCTCAAAGCTTAAGTGTGCGACCTAAGTTATATATGAATAATGAAGGTTAACAATTTTTAGGCAGAAACAGATATCAAAATTAGTATTTGTCATCAGGCTAATGATTATGTAACAATCCAGGCCTACATATATAACTTAGGATTTTTTATCAGCCATGACTGTAAACATCTCATGATTACCATGTGATGACTGTTGACAGCATTACTGACCATCAGCCAGGGTCAGTAGCCATAACCTTTGGCCTGCCCTGTGGCTATTAATATTATGTTAAATTCCATGTGCACTCTCTGAAGTTTCATGTTTAAGAAACTTCCCTAAAGAAATAAGATGTGATAGTTCCATTTATTCATAGTGACAAATATTATAAACCAGAGTCAGGAATGAATGGAAGGAAGTGTGGACATGATCCACAGCATGAGAGAAATCACAGTGGTGATGGGACAGTCCTGGGTCTTGAATGCCATACTCCTTACACTAATCCACATGTATGATAACATGCGTGAGAACTACATATATGTATACATTGTACTATTCTCAAATTCTTGGTTTAACATATAAAAATTAACCAGTAGAGGAAGCCAGGCGAAAGGGCAAGGTACAGCTCTATGTAACTTTCTATGAATCTTTAATTACTTTAGAATGAAAGGGAAAAACTCAGATTGGCTAGGATAAGAGTTTGACAGAGGGAAAAATAGTCATTGTGAAAGGTAAGCTGGATTTTCAACTTGATTGACTTTAAAGCCCCACAGGAGACCAGGTGAGTCATGGAAGTGTGAACTTAGGCCTTGGCCTCTTCTTCTTGGTGCAGTTTCACCATTGTGTTTCCAGGCTACCACAAACTAAGCAGCTTTTCTCCATGTTCTTCACCACAATGTTTCTGCCTTGGAGTCAACTTACCATGGATTGAATACTCTGAAAACCTGAGCCAAATAAACTCTCCTGCTTTAAGTTATGTATGTTGGATAATCCCAGTGGCAAAAGCGGATAAATACAATCAAGTTTCTTTTTATATTTTAATATTTTCTTTTAACTAGAATATATCTTATTTAAAGTATATTTCATCTCTCTTTCATCAATTCATTGATTTCACTAGAGAACTATAATTATCTAATAAGTTTCTAGCATTTCACATACTCAAAGGATAATCATTCCCCTCCCAGATTTCCAGCTACAACAAAACATGACAAATGTGGTACACTCTGGGCTATGTTTCTGTGAAGCCTGAGGCCATAAAATAATATAAGGAAGAAGCTAGTGCAGAGTGAATTAGCATGATAATTTTTAGAGGTGAATGTCCAGATGTATACATCAGCTAGAAGGTGTGCTATAGGTAGACATCCTTGTTAGGTTGATGAGAACATGTCCTCGAGAAAGGGACCCTTGCCATGGGTATTACATTCTCTCAGGAATTTGTGTCTCACATAGTACAAGCATATTGGTCCCAAGTATTGATTCTATAACATATTGGCCAAGCATAACTACTGATTTCAGAGGTGTTCTTACTTCTTTGACCAGTGTCTAGATTTTCATAGTCATCCTTTTCTTAGCTGTTTTCCATCTAAAAGATTTACCTATGGAATGATGAATGCTATGTAGTTCATATTTATTTTAATATGAAGAGCTTAAATGTTGTGATTATTTCTCTTGAAAATTGAAAAACCTGTTCAAGCTGGCTGTGTTGTGTACACCTGTCATCTTAGCACTCTGGAGGCTGAGGAAGGAAGATTGTCATGAGTTCAGGGTCAGCCTGGGCTACGTAATGAGTTCAAAGCTAGTCTGAACTACATAGTGAGACCCTGTCTAAACAAAATAAAAATAAGAATAAAAATTAAAACCCGTTCAGATGTAAAGCAACATGTATCAGACAAAACCCAAAAGCTTGTTTGAAGAATCCGAGGGTGGTGGAATTGATGTAGGCAACAGCCTATACCTGTTCCATGACTAGGACTTTGAGACAGATGGAAAGCAGTTACTCAGTAAAAAGATAGAAAAGGGATCCAGAAATCATGAGAGCCTTGACAGGAAAGCTCAAAATCATGGCAAAACCAGAAGTCAACATAGACAAGAAAACAAAGTAGTCTGCAACCTCAGCCCCAGCTGTTGGGGGTTGGGGTATGCTCAGCCAGCACAAGAAAGGGCAGGCAGCTCTAGCTAAAAATCCAATAGAGGGGTTACCTAAATATGATCTCTCACATGGCAGACCAGCTTTGGAAAGAAATCTGTTTGACTGCTTGCCAAAACCAGAGTGCTACTAAGAACCATTTTAAGGGGGGGGGGGGGGTGTTTCACTGTTTGACAGGTACTCTGAAGACTAGAATTCACAGAACATTTTAGGATCCCCAGGGACATCCTACTGCGATAACTGGATGGGAGACAGTCATAGAAGATAGTCAGGGAGAGCATGCCCTTTGTAGACCTCCTGAGAAGTTTAAGCAGTGAGAGAAGTCAGATTTGTTGAGGGTACAGTGGTTAACAGCGCATCCCTCTGTAGAGAAGAATGAAACCCATTATGAGTAGTTTTTGGGGGGATTTAGGTCTGAAAGCACTAGAATGTAGCCCAGCAGATTGCTTGGCTCCCCTCATGGTTCCCCTCTAGCACAAACTCAATGAAATTTTTGCTTTTCTGTCTTGCCTAAGTTTGTACATAGAGCCATGCTTCTGCTTGGATCCTGGCCATAATCTGACCACACAAAGGGACTTCTGGAGCAAGTAGAGCACCTCACTAGCCCAGAGCTACTTCACCAAGCAGTGTTTTGGAGTCCACAAAAGGATACAAATAAACACTAAAAGCCTCAGGAGTTAAAACGGGCCTCAAGACAGACAGTATACCATTGCCCAGCAAGAAAGGCAGAGCAAGGGTCAGTATTCACAAAGCAACACAGTGCGCACGGCTGTGGAAACATAACAGGTCCCGGTTAGACCCATTATCACTCTCTCCTCTTTGGCAGATTCTAATACTGTAAGTCTTGGAAAGAAAATTCACTTCCAAATATCTCAGCATGGAGGAATTTGTTTAGTCTTTTGGGGGGAGTTGGGGTGGATAGGGGAATTGAACTCGGAACATTGAGCTTGCAAGGCAGGTGCCAGAACCACTGAGCTAACTCCCCAGCCTGGAGTAATTTTTTGACTGTTCTTTCCAGTTTTTTCTTCTTACATTTTTCTTTTCTCCTTTGTCTTTGTTGTTCCCTTCTTCTTTTATATAATTTCATTTATTGTTTTATTGGATTTTTAACTTTTTTTTCTTGTTCCCTTATTTTCCTTCACAATCTTGTTTCCTTTACGATTTTTTTCCCTTTCCTCACCTCTGCTGTTTTTATCCTTACTGTATTACTTTTAACCTTTATTAAACCTTTAGCTTCTTCATTTACTGTATGTGTCATTTTTTTAATTAATAGTAGTAGAGTTGTTACCTTTAATTGATTTTTCCTGAATTTTGTCTTTTTGTGGTTGTCATTACAAAAGTGACACCTGAGTGGTTTTGAGTATCAAGACTGCACACTAAGAAGACTGACCTGACAGGGGGAGAGATAAATGGGAGAAATGGTCATCCAAACATGCTGTGTGTAAAGCTCACAAACAGCATGACTCCTCTACAGGTCCATGGCTCATTGCTAAATGAATGCAAAGATACTAAAGTGGATGGAAAACCAGACAGACAACTCAAAAGACTGACTTTAAAAATGATTAGAGACTTCAAAGAGGACACAAATGAACAGCTCATGCTTGTAATCCCAGCACTAGGGAGGCAGAGGTTGGAGGATTGTTGTGAGTTCGAGGCTCACCTGGGCTAGCTACATAGTGAGCTCAGGGCCAGCCTGAACTACAAAGCAAGACCCTGTCTCTAAATAAGTAAATAAATAAATCAGGTCAGTTTTTTGTAAAAAGTTCATTCTAGGAATGATTCACCTCTTTTCCTATCAGTCCTAATTGATTTTTGTCTTAAGTAAAACTTTCATCTTTTTCCACAAATATTAGCACAGAATATAAATTTTGTTTTTAGTCAACAAACGTCAAATCAAGGCCATTCAAGTGGAAAATCAAACTTTCATCAGAGGGCCTGAGTTCTTAGCTCATGAAGTTATTAACAAGGTAGCAGTTCTCTTTATTTTCTTATACTTTCTTTATTTAAACATAAAATGGGGGGGTAATGTTTTCTCCAAACTGAGCCACAGTACTGTGAGGTCTTTTGTCACCATTTTTTAAAGCACAATGAAAGAATTAAAATCCCTAATATTTAACTTTTAACCTTAACATACTATTACAATGTCAGTGGTCTCTCTTTTGTGTTATAGAATGATGAAGATGGAAGCTTTAAGGGATAAAGAGAATAATAGCATAGTAATACTCAGATCACCTGTGACATGAGTAAAAGATATACAAGTGATATAACATTATTACCAGAAATATCTTGACACGATAATGTGCTCTACAAAGGTTATGAATACATCTTTTCCCTGCTGGGACCTACGCCTTCCTCCTCAGCCCTGGATCTCCATGTACAGATGCTTTTCCATTTGCTCAGGAATTACAGTCCCATCCCAGTAATACTGTTAAGTTAAAAATGTACTCAATACACCTAACCTACCAGCAGTGTAACTTAATAACACATTACACTCTACAGAATGCTTAGTGCTTCCATTTGTGAAAAGAACTAAATTAAAAATTCAGAGTATGATTCTACTTAATTTGTATGACTTGTTCCTCATATTACAGTTGAAAAAGTATAAATCTAGCCAACATAAGCCAGGGGTTGTGTCTGTGACTGTTTGCCCTCTTGTTTATATGCCCTGTGGTCACTAGATCCACCAATTCCTTAAGCAAACTCACCATCTTTACTCTGTCATCCCAGAACAGACTTACTTTCTTATTGCCATTTGTTACTGACTGCTAGTGACTGAGCAGAGGCATAAGACAAGCATGCTCCCAGACTTCTGTTGAAAACCTACCTCCGAGTTCACTTCTGGGTTCAGTAGGTTCTCTTTCAACATTCTGAAGATTTCCTGTATTTATCTCATTCTTACTATCTCTAAATCTTATTTCCATAAACCTCTTTGCTAGATTACCGGCCCCATGCAGTGGCAGACCATACAGGATAAACCATACACCTTTTTTAACAGGAAGAGAAGAGACCATGAGTACATCCTTGTCATGTCAGAAGGAGGGCTTCCTTTGACATCCACCTGATATGACATAGGCTGTCTTCTTCATGTGGCACATCAATCTACCCTCCAGTCCTATCTCTTGTGTCCCATCCTCCCACTAATAACAGGTCTACATTCCCAGAACTGAGAGATTCCTAGGGCTTTGTCCCATGATCACCACTGGGTAAAAGCCTGTCTTTTGTGTCCAGATTCACAGCCTCTTTTTGGATCAGTCCTGCCTTCCCAAACATTCCCTGGACTGCTTTTACTTCATTCTGCATTTAGAGCCTCTTTCTGCCAGTTTTTCTTTAGCTGTAAGGATCTTGAGGAAACAAACGTCTTCTGTTCTTTGTGCTTTAGGCACTAAATGCATTGTCATATTCTTTGCAGTATTTATGTAAAACAGAATCTATTTTTGCTGTTTTACAAACAAGTAAGCTGAGGCATGGAGAAAGTGAAGCATTTCTATGAAGTGACACATAGCTCATGAATTACAGACAGGATTTGGACCCAGACCATCTACCCCCAATTGCTATTTGTAGTGAAGCCTTTCAATGAATTTTTGCCAGATTAATATTATGTGAATTCAGGGTCATTTGAAATTCATGTGTAATATGAGTACTTGAGGACTGTAACCCCTTGTTGAGAACAGTGGCAAGCAAGGAGTTTAGCAGTCTGAGAAGAGCAACTCTAAGCTGCACTGTGCAAAGCTCTATTTTCCATTCTAAGCAGTTTTCATTGAATGGTGTTTATCAGTGGAGAGTCTCTCTGATAGTTTTTAAGCCAAGGATCAAATGAAGAGATTTTAGTTTTAAGAATATAGTACTGGTGAGAAATGAATTAGAGAAGGTTAGACATAGAGTTCAAGAAACTGAAAGAGTCATGAATCAGGTCAAGATTAGAAGAGGGTAGGTTCAGGGAATTCCAAAACAGACACCTGAGTGAGATCCATGTATACTGCATTTCTGAGGTAGAATTGATAGATTTCAAGGTTGATTGAAGAAATCCAAGGAAGGGAAACAGGATAATGTGATTACAACAGTGACAGCAATAGGTATGGTGAGAGTAGGTCTAGCCTTTTAGGCCTTGTTATTTTCAGCATGTCACTTCTACATGTTGTATAGTCTTTCTGCTGTTTTCTGATGGCCCTAAGTCTGAGTGGTTAAGGACTTGCCCAAATGAAGCTGAAGGTGAAAGTTGTGCATGGATGGCTGTGAGATGTGTATGGCTAGGGAAGCTCTTTAGAGGCAGTAAGACTTGGGCCAGGTGCCACTGCCTTCTGAAATGGAATATCTCCACTCTGAGTTAACTTTGTAGTAGTAGTAAGAAAACAGTGCAAGGATCTCAATAGAAAATCCAATTCTTTAGGTTTCTTTGGTATTTGCATAGGTTATCTAAAATCCTAAAGAATTGCTCATTCTTGGTATGTCCTGTATCAGTGTTTATTGTTATATTCCTTTAATTTTACTGCACATATGAAATAGCCCATAATACAAAATTAGGTTGAAGGAGTGACATTAATCGTAACCTTTACAAACTTCACAGAATGTACCAAACTTCCTTTGTGTGCAAAATTATGCTACACACTCTGAAGGTCAGAAAAAAAAAATCTGAAAAAAAACTCGTCAGTCATGTCATATAATCTGGTAAGATAGTCTTTAAATAATTTTAAGTGGAATTTTTTTGTTTGTTTGTTGGAGACAGGATCTCACTTTGTAGTTCAGGCTGGCCCTGAGCTCACCATGTAGCCCAGGTGAGCCTCGGACTCACAGCAGTCCTCCTGCCTCTACCTCCCAAGTACTAGGATTACAGGAATGAGCCACCATGCCCAGCACTGTGGTATGTGGTACTGATTGCTGGTGGGCATTGTTGTATGTGGTTACTGGAAATTGAACTCGTGACCTTCCCCTTGCAAGGTAGGCACCAGAACCACTGAGCTGAATCCCCAGCCCTTAAGTGGAATTTTTAATAAAAAATATCTCACTGAATATAGGGATCGGGGGAAGGGGATGTAATTAAAATCTCTGCAGTTAAGTTTTAGTCTCTTCCAAGCCTGACAGCACAAGGTGAAATAATTAATAAATAGGCAGAAGTGATACTTAGAGAAGCTGAGTTTGAGCCTGAGCCATGCTATTTTGGGTAGCAAAGAAGAGATACCCATGCATGCCACACTTTTATTTGGTACCAAGCTTTCATGTCTGTAAACCTAGCATGAGGAAGATCCTGTAGGGCAGGGCAGATATCAGCAATAGTCCTTGAGATCCTGGTGTAGCTTTGCCCTGGAGCATCACAGTATGTGGTGCTACTAGAGTCCCTGCTGCTACCAGAGGTGAAAACAAGAGAGAGTTAGGTCTATCTGTAGGCAAGGAAAGATCAGCCCAGTCATAGTTAAGTTGTGCAGTTCTTTCTCCCAAATAGGATTGTTCCCAACAGTTGAACACATAACAGAGGTTAACTGTATTTACTCTAATAAATCAACATAAAATTTCAGTATCTTTTGACTGTAGGTAATAATTGAAATCATATTTTTATTACTTTATATAAACCATTTACATGACTTCCCTATTTTATTTAGAAGCTTGATTGTTGCTATGTTGTCTAGTATAATCTCATGTTTTAAGTTAATTTTAAATAAATCTACATTTGTAATGAAAATACCATGAATAATTCACAAAGTTGTTTCTTTTCCTCACTTTAATGAAACTGGGGAGGTATCTGTTCAGTGCGTATATACCACAGCCATTTAACAGGTCAGTGAAAAGCTCTATAAATGTAGGAAACTAAGAAGCATCCCCAATAGTAGCCACTCTTCAAAATTTGTAAAACTATAATATATTTCTAAGATCCTTTAGTAAAAATGCCTAAATAGTATGAAATACAGGCTTTTTTCCCCCCAGTTCTAAGGATTGACCTCAAGGCCTTTGCATTGAACTGCATTCTTTTTCCCCCTGCCCCTTTTATTTTTATTTTGAGGCAGACCTACAGTGGGCTCTGTAGTCTATGAATCATAGACTTAGCATAAAGTGCTAAGCGACCTTTTGTTTTACTCTGAATACAAATTCTAACATAGAGTGAATAGATATTTTGAGTATCATGAGTGGTGAAGAAAACAGAAGTTAGTATTATATGGTATTTGTGAACATGTAAAAAGACCAACTTCCATTGCATTGGTTGGTGCAGACGTGTGTGTTCACACTTGCTACTGCATCAGTGTTCAGTTCTTGGAGTCAGGTCCCACAGTAAGACAGGATTCAGGCACTGTGTATCACAACACAGTTTATTTGAGTTCATAAGGAAGTTAAACTTTCCTATACAGCTTTTCTTTTGTGGGAACAGGTAAGCAAATCTGTGCATCTATGTATATTAGTAATTAAGTGTGATATGTGATACATGGCCCAGCTTTACTGTAAGCCCTGCTAAATCACCCCACTGATGATTTGTTTGTGGTCTACTGAGGAGCAAGCATTAAACAAGCACATTCTGATAGCTCTTCTTAGCTCAGCAAAGGAATCTGTATCTTTCGTACATATGCAAAGAGTTAAATACATCTAGAGGATGTTATTAAAACTAAAAATTCTTAAGTTTTCTTAAGACTGATAAACACCTTAGTTCAGGGCTAGTTAATGTCTTTCTTAGGCAGTGCTTTGTACCATAATTATGAAGCAGATGACTCAGTTTTCCAGTTATATGCCTGCCTCTTTCAGAACAGGCAAAAGTTTCATTTGTACAAAATAACAGATTTAAGTTGCAGGAAAGAGCCTAGATGCTTGAGATGCTGGAAAGCCTAGATGGCGAACCTTTTGGAGCTTTCAGTGATAACATTCTGCTGTGGTTCACCACCACCGGCCTAGACTTTCTGCATATAACTAGAGCCTCAACTATTGTTAAAGGTTATTAAAGGGAGCTCTATTGCTAGGAAGAAAACTTCTCACTCTTGTTGTCAAGGTGGAAGTGTTAGCAAAGAATATTCTGCAGGTGCTTTCTGCTGCATAGCAAGCTGCCCTTGCTGCACAGAGGTCTAAAGAAAGCATCAGGAAAGTAAAGCAGCATGGGCTTTCTTATGTTGCCTAGGTTAACTGGCATCATTGCCTTTATTTTAGGAACTCTTACCCAGAATGAAATGATATTTAAGCGGCTCCATCTGGGCACTGTTTCCTATGGAACTGACACAATGGATGAGATCCAGAATCACCTGCTGAATTCCTACTCACAGGTATGCTGCTTTATCTCTGAATGTGCTCTTCTCTCTGGAGCATCTGACCCTTTAACTAAACTGAGTCTGTTATGTGCTAATCTGTAAATTAGTAATCTTTGATTATTTAGCATTTATTATTGTGTTACCTGTCATCAATTCTAAGTCAAACAGCTCTGAATAAGTATTTCTATGTCACGGTAGTTACAGAAAGCTTAATGGGCTAAATCATTTTCTTAGTGAATAATTTGGAAAACTGTACTGTTAACAGTATTTTGAAGGATATTCAATTCAGTACTCTATCAGTGTTTCTAATGCCTCTTTTTCTGCATAAATAGTGATTTTAAAAACTTTCATAAAATTTTAAAGAAAAAAATTTTTCATCTTTTTCAGTAATCAAAATAAATACCATAATACTATGAGCCATCATATACCTATTACTTAATTTCAGCAATATTATCAGTGCCTAATTTTTTTTCTCTGTAGCTATTCTCTTTTTTATTTTGAAGTGACATTTAGTATCATTTTATCTTTAAATATTTATTATTTGTCCCTAATCAATAGAAACTTTTTAAAAAGAATTACTGGCCCACAGGAGCCATCTAGGATTATAAGAATAGGAGTTAATTGCTTGCAACCTGATGATTCAACCTAGATGTCAGGTCACCTTCAGAAGAGATAGATCAACACTCTGTGTAGTCCATCCCTATACACAGAATGGCTCCGGCTCATTCCCCCTTTCTGTGCTCCTGCTATTAGTCATGTTGGGTCCTCTGTGTATGCATATACTATATTGCAATCATATTGAGGGCTTAGGTAGTGCTGGCCCATGTAGAGTTTATATCTCATTCATTTGGATTTCTTTTTACCTATCATAATTAGAGAACCAATTTAACATAATTGAACCTAGCAGTTCAAGGAAATTTATTTGAAATGCCAGATACAAGATTGTAGTCTGTGTCAGAAATTACTTTTTCAAGCTGCTTTTCTGCCTTTTTGTTGATTCGCTTTGAACACTGTAAAATAATTGGTGTCATACAGGATAAAGTGCTCTAAGTTTCAGAGGTGTAAACAGTTCACCTGAGTGTTCACAGCCCAGGTTTCAGAGGGCCATACCTCTGGTATAGTCACCTCAGTTTGCCTCAGGAACCATTTTGCATAGGCAAGACTAACTTGCATTTTCCCTTTGCAGTCTGCATTTTTGACAGAATTCAGGTATAGGATTGTTATCAGTAGTATGTTCAGTTTTTTAAAAAACCTCTTCTGTAATTGTTGCTAGTCTAACAGACATTACTCTTGAGCTGTCAAGTGGAGAAACATCTCAGATGTATATTTATTGTATGTAATGTTTTACATACTTAAGTATACATGTCCATACACAAACACAAAACAGTCTTTTAATCATTTGAATGTAATTGATTTAGACACAGGTATTATGTAACCTCAAATACTTATTATTTTCAGTTAACTTTCTTTTTATTTATCTTTGGTGGTGGTAGGGATCAAACCTTGGGCGTTACTTACGTTAGGTAAACACTGAAACATTAAGCCATAAATCCAGCCATAGAATATTCATTAATAGAAGAAAAATCTAAAAAGCAGAAAAGGAGCAGAGCTTTCCTTCTCCTAGGAATCTATGTCTAGATTAAAGAAGTGCCAGGTAATAAAAAATATGAAGAATTATTATGTGAAAATAACAAATATTTAGTATTTATATCAAAGAGGATTTTAAAGATCATTTTTACTAACAGCTATCAGTACTGTCAATAGTTTGTATGTGAAATTGATGTCACTCCTTGTTGGTGTTCTGTTTTATTATTAAGATGACAATGGTCTAGTAGGTCCACTGTTATGTAGCACAGATCGTTTATAACCTGATTATATTTTCCCACTGGAAGCATTTGGTGATAGAGGGCATAGTCTTTAATGGAATTTGTGTGAAATTAAATTATGCAGGCATCAGTAAGCATAACATAATTCAGAAGGGGAAAGTGGCTGAGCTTTCAAGCACCAAGGAGTGATGGCAATGTGAGCTGAGTACACATGCAGGGCTGCTGGGCTGCTGAGAGCAGGCCATCAGCCCAGCATTAGGCACCGCTGTGATTTGATGGGTAGAGAACTCATGGTTCATTGGCTCTGTATACCCAATCCAAACACCAGACCTTGGTTTCTAAGGATTATCCTGAGCTCTCTGAAGTTACTGAAAAGAGTGTGGGCCAATCCTGTCGAGGTCAGGGCAATGTTAAGAGATGAATAATGTAATCACTTTGGAAGTGATAATTCACTTGCACATAGCGTAATTTAATGAGAGCCAAGCACATTCACAGGGTGTAGTGAGCAGATGCTTCACCCTAACATTACTTTGAGATAGGACTGGGCCATTTTTCTCTGAAAGCACCCAGCAGTGTGTGTAATTATTATTAGCTACAAAGTCTGACCATCTTAGTTCAGAGATTGTTGTGAGCCATATGATAGTATGGGGAAAGATTCTTGAAAATTCTGTGTTGCTTCTAGCTTGATCCTACTTTTTTTTACAGCATTTTATCAGAAAATTGAAAACCATTGTGACCATAACATTCGATTTTCTTCCTTAACTTACTCTGTCTTAAGAACGAATGAGTAAACAGGAATTACTGAGGACTTGGCAAATCAAACTAGTAGTTGAAGTGAATAAAGTAAAAGGTTTTAAGTATAATATCAGGTTAATCAGGTTATAAATGAATAAAGTAAGGTTTTAAGTATGATAGCAAATATTTTGGTATATTTGACAACCTGCAAATATCAGAGCTTAAGACAAAAAAAAAATCATTAATGAAGGCTGTGTAGGATGTAGAATCAAATTAAACCAAACCATATTTTTTTATACCTTGCTTTTTATCACAACTTATAAAATAATATACATTGATAATTCCTGGGTCAGCCACTTAGCTCTCTGATCTCTTAATTTTGGGGATGTTCCTTACTTTAAAGATGCATCCTCAAGCAAGTGGAAACAACTCCAGTTCAACACCACCAAGAAGAGCCCAATCTTTAGCCCCCAAAGTTAGGAAAAGTGTCAGCAGTCGGATCCATGAAGCAGTAAAAGCCATTGCTCTCTGTCACAATGTCACCCCTGTGTATGAGGCTCGGGCTGGCATCACGGGAGAAACTGAATTTGCCGAAGCAGACCAAGACTTCAGTGATGAGAACCGCACCTACCAAGCATCCAGCCCTGATGAGGTGAGTCACACCCCTTAAAAATATGGTTTCCGGATTTATTTTTCAGAGTACAAAGCTGTGGTCCCTGTGCTTTTCACTTGGGCTCATTGGGCATGAGGACTTACTCTCCAGTGCAAACCAGAATTCAAGAACATATTCTACCTGAAGGTGAAAAACCATCTTCTTCTTCTAGCATGTAGCCCTCCCACATCACTCGGGCCCTTTATATTTGGACCTTTGTGCCAATAATAACAGAATACCTGAGAATAGTTCATAGGAATTGACAAGGAAAATCTGTTTTATTGATTTTATAAGTTAACTTATAAAAAGTGAGATTTTAATAAAGCTATTGAAACTTGGGACTGTTATATATTCTTCAATTTTATCATATCTCCCAATTTTCATTTATTTTGTTAGAATTTAAATACAACCTGTCTATTTGAAAAGAGAATTAAGCATGTAAATAATTTCAAAATCTATAGAAATGGCATAATCTTAAATCTGTGAAATAATCATTTCTAACTTTACATCATTTCTTCATATCCAGACTGATAAAATTCATTGTTATTCCACTTCCTGTGTGGTCCTAGCATATTTTGTGTGTAGTTTGGTTGTTGTTGTTGTGTTGTTGTTGTTGTTGTTATTGTGCTTTTTGAGGGTTTCACTTTGTAGTTCAGGCTGGTTTTGAGCTCACTGTGTAGGCCAGGTGAACCTCAACTCAAGCAATCTCCCTGCCTCTGCCTCATGAGTGCTGGGATGATAGGCGTGAGCCACTACTCCAGCATTGTGGTGTGTGGTACTGATTGCTGATGGGCATGAGTGGTATGTGGTTGTGGGGATCAAGCTCAGTACATTGTGCTTGCAAGGCAAATGCCAGAACCACTAAGCTAGATCCCGGGCCCTTGTGTACAGCTTTGGGAACTACTGAGCTAAATCCTTGGCCCCTGTGTCTAGTTTTGTTTTGTTGTTGTTTTTTGTTTTTTGATTTTTTTTGAGATAAGGTCTCGCTTTGTAGTTCAGGCTGGCCCTGAGCTCAGCCTCCAACTCACATCACAGCAATCCTCTTGCCTCTGCCTCCTGAGTGCTGGGATTACAGGCGTGAGCCACCACGCCTGGCACTGTGGTATGTGGTACTGGTTGCTGCTGGGCATGAGTCTCCATGCCCAGTATGGTATGTGGTTACCGGGGATCTAACCCAGGTCCTTGCGCTTGCAAGACAGGCGCCGGAACCACTGAGCTAAATCCCCAGCCCCCTGTGTCTAGCTTTGTATATATTGTCTCTTCAGAGTTCTTGAGATGGTCCTGTAAAGTGTTCAAGCCTGCTGTACTAGTGGTGTGATCAAATTGGCTTCCTTAAATACCTTATAAAACTATATCATATTAGTAACTAGAGAAAGCTCTACCTCCAGTCAAAGTAAAAAGAAATCCGAACTCATGTTTTAAAGTAAGGAGTTGGTGATTATGGCCATCAAGGTTATTGCAAAGGAGGAAAAGTTGTTGTCATAAAGCATCATAGTCAAGAAACAAGTTGTATTTTTATTTGGATGGCAGCTCCCACAGGGCAGATCATGAATGTGCTAGAGAGGTAAATAAAGGTTGTAACTCATGCACTCCCTGGCAGGCATCCACAAGGGGAAGCTTGGAGAAAACTGGGAATGCCCCAGGCATTAAACAGAGTCACCAAATGGCCCAACAGGTACATTCCTAGGCATATACTTGAAAGAAATGAGAACATGTGTTTACACACTTGAACATGTGTGTTCATACATTAGCACTAATAGGTAGGAAGAACCCAAATGATTTATGCACATAGTAGAATATTATTCATTCACAAAAGGGAGCGAGGCACTGACACATGCTATAGTATGAATGAACATGGAGAAGTCTGTAACAAAAGGCCACCTAGTATATGTTTCTGTGAAATGTCTATGATAAGAAAATCTATGAGAATGGAGAACAGATTAGTTATTGTGAGTGGCGAGATGATAGCAAAGGGTATAGAGGTTTCTTTTCTCAGGGAGAAAATTTTTTAAATTTTCTTATGGTTATAAAATATGAATATAATAAAAGCCTCTAAATGAGTGCATTATAGTGGCGGCATGGGTAGGCTGTGTGACCATGTGTAATGTAGAGTCTGGAGCACTCTAAATACATCCTCATATTGCTGATTAAAATGTGTAAGTTACAGCTGTGAATTTATTAACATGTTAGGAAATTACTAGAACAAATTCAGAGCCCCAGAGGAGAGAAGGAAATAGAGAAATGTGTTTTCAAAAGAGAGGAGGAGTTCTGCTCTCTGCAAATGTGTGAGGATAGGAAGCAACTTCTACTTTTCAACTGACCCAAAGCAAGAGCTTCTTGTATCTAACAGACACTTCCAGGAGCAGAATTATTCTTTTTTTCTTTGGCTAGAAAGAGCCAGTCCTATCTCCTTTTCCAAGAAAGTTGGTTGCAGCTGTGACTTCCTAGGACACTTTCTGAGATAGTAATTCAGCAGGGGGCTGGGCCTCTTCAAGTTGTCAAAAGGATGTTTATATGACTTCATTTACCTTGTTCTGATATCATAATGATAAGGACAGTGCTTCTTTATACCAGTGAATGGATTTATGATATTTTATAAATTATATTACTGGTAATTTTTGAAAGTTTTTGTTTGTTTGAGGAAGGAGGTTAGAGTTTTGTTTTGTTTGGGTTTTGGTTTTGTAGTTTTTTGTGACAGGGTCTTGCTTTGTAGTTCAGGCTGGCCCTGAACTCATTAGTAGCCCATGCTATCCTCATACTCTCAGCAATCCTCCTGCTCTGCCTCCCGAGTGCTGAGATTACAGGCGTGAGCCACCACACCCAGCATTGTACTATGTGGTACTGGGGATCAAACTTGGGACCATGCACTTGCCAGGCATACACCAGAACCACTGAGCTAAATCCCCAGCCCTTGAAGTTTATTTTTAAACTTTAGTTATATTAACATTTTCTTTTTTTCTTTGATCAAGATAATGTGTTACTCTAACCAAAATAAATCAATGCAGACATGATGACATATCATTAACAATGTTAGCGTATAAAGTAGGTTCAAAAACAGGTAATACGAATATTTCTTTAAAATTTGAGAAGCTAAGAACATTTGATTATTCACCTCTGTTCAGACTGAGCATATCAGAGCTCTACTTTTTCCTTTAAGGCCACTGCCTTTCTGTTCTCCACAGTCCTTAACAGTACCACATGATCTCACTGTCAAATGTAAGCTTTCTTGCTTTCCTTTCCTTCGTTCATTGTCTGCTCCACCAGCCACCACATTTGAGTCTGCAACTGTAATAACTCCTCCCTCTCTACTTAATACACTTCTATATTATCATGCCCAGTTCCTGGATTTCTGCCTTCAGGGTGCATTTTGCTGTGGGACCCACAAGGCTCCTTAATATTTGAAGTCTCTCTGCTTCACCCTCATGCCTGCAGCTAATCTGTGGTGATTCCCACATGTGAGCCACTTTGAATGGATCTGCCCGTACAACTCTCAGAAGCCCTGCACTATTGGAAATGCTGTCCCTGACTCATAAGCAACCAGTAAGGGTGGGCATGTCTACATTGGATGGTACTTCCTGTGGATTTGGGCAAAGGGACTTAATTTTTCTAAATATTACATTACTATATGAAGTTTTACAGTATGTAGACTTTTATAGTGAGAGATTCTTAGTCAAAAAAATGAACAAAGCTGAAGAAATACCCGCAACTCCACATCAGCTTCACACAAAACTACCACCTGGGTCAGTGGCTGCCACGTCTTGGCCACTTCCTGGGCTAATCAACAGCTCTGAGTCCTTGGGGTCCCTTGGTTCCTATAATACTCCCATTGGACTTTCCGTGTGCCCTCCTCCCATCGCTCATGCTGCAGGTTCCTTAGAGAGAAGCCATGCCTCTGTACTATTCATTCATGACCATGCTGGAAGTGTTAGCTGACTGACCACAGTGGATTCAGGCTGTGTGAGAAACAGACTACTGGCCATTTGGAGATAGTGAAGTAAGCATATGATTATCTCAAAACAGTCTTGTAGGAAGGGTGGGCTCTAAGACCGTGTCACTTGAAGGTCAAAAATAGCTAACTACTATAACTAGGCAAAGCTGCCTTCAAAATTTAGACAGCATTTGTGTCCTTGATACATAATGAAACTTTGATGAAGAATTTAAGTTCTTTCTTGGAATCATATTGCCACTTCTGTAGTTTCAGAAAACCTTGACACAGTCTATAAAAAGTGGAATATTTGAAGTGTTCATGATTTCCAAAACACTCCAGAATAGAAGGATGAAGAAGGGAGTTGTGGGGAGTGGGGCTGTCTATCCTTTGCTCACACATTCACTGCCTTGTGCCACTTTAGTCTTTATATTCAGCTTGTTTCAAGGTCCTTTTTATCATCACTGTGCTGGGTCTTCTGAGGCTGAGTATAAGTATGTACAGATTGATTATAGGCATTTCAGTACAAGTTTTGGGATGAGGGTCTGTGTTGAAAATTTTTCTAAGTTGCAGGAAAAAATGTATGCCTCAGTAATCATAAGTGAAATTGAGTATCTAAAACTGATGAGACTTATATGACTTATAAATTGCCATCTTCCTAGCAACTGCAGTGTAGGCTTTGAGATGCATACAGAGCATCAGTAACTGCTTTTTGCAAAAAAAAGCTAAAATTCTTATAAAGAGCTGAATTCATTATAATAGTACTCTAAAAATCCTCAACAATTCTGTAGGGTTATATACTGAGGAAAACTTCTTTCCTAATCATAAACATGAGAAACTTAGACAAGTTATCTTTTTTCCAAAGAAATTTTTGTGAAATAATTTTTTGTGAAAATTTTTTGTGAAAATAAGTTTTTGTGAAAACTTTTTAAAATATTATGTATTTATTACTTGCTAAAAGAACTACAAATTTCATTGATAATACATGGAATTTTATTTATTTATTTTAGGTACTGGGGATCGAACTTAAGACCTTGCATTTACAAGGCAGGCACGGTGCCACTGAGCTAAATCCCAATACATGGGATTTGTAAAGTACTTACATATCATAACAGTTTTTAAATCTTAGGAATTCACATTTACAAGAGATTTCATTGATAATTAAGAATTTAGAGAAATTTTAACATAGAAACTGCTAATCTTATATTTCTTTGTTTTACTTGTTTGGAAATTGGATAATGATTAAAAGTAGTAGAACATTAAGTAATCTTTTTTAAAATTCCTAACGTATATCTTAAATGTGAAAATGAAAACAATAGACTTCATCATAATTTTTAAAGAGCTGTATTGATGTGATGTTTGTGAATCCCTAAAGCCTAAGGAAAATAATCTAAATGGTTCATTATTTAGCTTATTGAACTTTGTTGCAGTTAGGTTGACGGATGATAGCAATGTTTCTCAGTCACCAAAGTACCATTTTAAAAGCATTTTTTATTGAATAAAGTACTTAGAATATTGCACCCTGGAGCTTTATTTAGGGAAATGATTCAGTGATGTTTCTTTTTAACCCCAGCTTTGACCTATCAAAATGAATATGGTTAATACGTACCATTATCATTTAAGAGACTAAACTATTTTTATACATTCCTTATCAACACTATACTCTACCGTTAGTTCATGGCTCTGTGTCATCCTGTTCTTTAGAAAGAATCTAAGTTGTTAAGTAGAGTTTTCTAGCTTTATACATTCCGCATCTATATTATCCCCTATGACCTATCTGTTCATGTCACTTGTGTCTTCTTGTCTCTAAAAAGAGTGTAGTATAGTTTGTTAAGTAGAGTGCTCTATTTTTTGAGTCTCTGATATCACAGTTTGTATTCTTCATAATATGAGTTGTCTAGATTTTTTTTTTTCCCTAAATCAGAAGAGATCTTTTATCTTACCTACACTTGGGCACATATGAATATTTATTATACAAATAATGGAATGCTAAAGGAATCAATTTTAAATCCTTAAAAGTCCTCTGAGGTTTAAGCATTAAATATTTGCAATGATATGTAACCTGTGGTATGTTGGGGGACACTAGAAGGCATAGAGAATGGTATGGATATCAAAGTGTAAATAACTGATTTTGTATTCATGTTGTGGAGCCTACTTATGCCCTGGTCATTGTTTCTTATGATAAGTGATCAATATTTCATTTTCTCTAAGAGAGTGGAGAGTTCTGCTTGCCTGGCATTTGTCTCTCCAGGCTCAGCATAGCAAGCTCCAGCTGAGTAAACATTAAATGCTCCCTGGAAATTCCTTTACAGAATTAAACTCCATTCCTCTTCATTGTTTAAGAATGTGTCCAAGGGCCAATGATATAGGCTCAGTAGGACCACACCTGCCTGGTCTTGAGTTCAATCCCCCGTACCAGGAAAAAAAAAAAAAAAAAGAGCAAGAGAGAGAATGTGTCCAAGACAGTTACCAAAAGCCAGTATAAAACTCATGTCACAGACAGTCATAAAATGATATAAGACGAGGGTCTCAGTTTGAGGGTCAACTTAGGATATCAAGGCGTAGTAGGACTGAAATCTTGAAGACCTCTGAAGGTTTTCGTTCAAACAGATCAATTAGCTATGATTTCTAATGAATGCTTATACCTATAAAGTATTTATTAGTATTACTTTCCCTTCTGTGGCTACATTTTCTCAGATCAGTAAGTTCTGTATTTAAATATTATCGCAAAATGTAGCTATCATGGCCTCCTTTAGCATTTGTGTGCAAGAATCAGTTAGGATTAATGGTGAACCACAGTGGATTATTTAAAAATAGAAGACTGTTATATCCTTAATAGCATTGCTTTTGGATTTAGAGAAGTAAGGGCTAATGTATGTGGCATGCTTTATTTTTTAATTCATTTTATTGTGTGTGCCTATTGAAGCAAGACTAATTGGGGTGGTTTGTCAATATATTTGTGAAGAGCAAATCATTGTCAGTGACACAAAGCCTTCACTCTGTGACCTTCAAGACCAATAGAGAATAAATACTACATAGCCTATCTGTGTGAATATTGATTAGCACTTTTTCCAGATGATCAAATTGAATTTTAAGTTAATAATCTATTAAATTATAACAATGATTGTAATAACTACAGTCAAAATGATGAGATGTCAATGATTAAATTACTATTTATAAAATACATGCTAAAAAATGTATCCTTAGAGTAGAACTAGCAGCTATGTGTACATATTTGCTAATATAAAAAGGAAATTTTCTCCCAAGCTTTTCAAGATTAATGGCACAAAAATTTTAGATAATGGAGTTATAGAAAAAATTAATAATAAAATATTTCCCCATATTTTATTTCTTCCTTTATAATATGTGTCCTGCATATATTCTGTTATGCTGGTTATTTATTAAAAGTACTTTTGTCAAAGGCAATTTAGTATAGCAGTAAATGGCCTGTGGAGATTTAGCTTAGGCTCTCACTTAATTACATTTTTTACATTCACATTTTCTTTTTTTAGGTTTTTGGAGACAAGGTCTCGCTTTGTGGTTCAGGCTGGCGCTGAGCTCAGCCTCAAACTCACATCACAATCCTCCTGCCTCTGCCTCCGAGTGCTGGGACCACAGGCGTGAGCCACCACGCCCGGCACTGTGGCACGTGGCACTGGCTGCTGCTGGGTATGGGTCTCCACACCCAGCATTGCTATGTGGTTACCGGGGAATCGAACCAGGGTCCTTGCGCCTGCGAGACAGGCGCCGGAACCACCAAGCTAACTCCCCGGCCCACGCATTTTCATTTTTAACCTTTTATTGTCCATAATCACATTCTATATTAGAAATTTCTAAATCCTATACATAGAGAAATAGCTATTTGAAAGATATTATCCTTAAATTCAGAGTTATCATTTTACATTTCAGAGAAAAATATTCCAGGGATTATTTCTTGCTATAATGTCAGGCAACCCTTAATTCCATGCTGGTATGCAAGGAGTACTTGATAAAATACTTTCTTGGTTATTTAAATACATTTGAAATTATGTGAGATTAAGTGAAGTGATAGCACTAGAAGCTCAGTCTCATCAGAGCACCCATAGCAGCATGCAAGACAGGTTTCCAGACTGTGTGGCCAGTAGGTATTTGAGGAATATATTCCCAAAAGCATCCAGAGAAAATAGGGAGGGGAGAGGGGGATGTGATGGAGCACTTGCCTGGCATGCATGATCCTCTCAATCTTTAAAGGGAATCCCCAGTGCCACCAAAAAATAAACAGGGAAACTTCTCCACTCCTATCTCCTTCCCCTTTTCCTGAATCTGAAGTTCACATGGTCAGAAGTAGCAGCCATATATGTTCTGAGCCATATGTTTCCATCTGCTCTACAGCAACTTTTTTCTATGTCGGTCCAGTTAGAAGATGCTGCATGTAGTACACAGTCTGAACAGTGAATGATAAACTAACAGGAGCCAATGAAGACTTGGTGGGAAACCAGGACCAGCTTCTGCAACGATGTTGTCCCAGATGTGCTCATCAAGCATCACAGTCCAAGTTGGATTCAGAGACTACCTTGAAATCATACCAAAGCCCCTGGATCAGTAAGAAGAAATAAAAACAAATCAATTTGGTCTTCAGCCAAAATTACAAAAGGAGAAAGTAAAACAAAGGACAAGTGGAAGAAAAAAATACAATTAAAAACTCATAAATTATGATTGAAAAAGCAAAAAATTCAGAAGCTGATTCTTTGAAACATTGATAAGTGCGGAAATTATATGTAAGAATATTAATACAAGACAGTGAATGCAAACAGTCCACATATGAAATTACGCATAAGAAAATGATAGACAAGATTTCATAAGAGCATACTAAATACCATCCCAACAACTAACTTATTTGAAAACTCGGTAAAATGCCTGTATACTGGAAAAACATAAGTGAGCAAATCTGAGTCTAACTAAACCTGAGTAGATCAGAAAAAAAGTTTAAAACATAATCCCAAACAGCTTTAGAGTGGAAAGTTTTGTATGTAAATAATTTTGAGCCACAAATAAGTCTCACAGTACAAAAATATGTTGGGAGCAAGAGAAAGTTTCTGAAGTCTTCTAATTCATCTTACAAAATGAATTTCATCATAATCCTGAAATACATCCAAGACAGCATATATAAAATAAAAAATTTCCAAATGAATCTTATGAATGGAGATAAAGAAGTCCTAAAAAGACAATGTTAATTCAAACCACAGTATACTAAACGAAGAACATTCTATGACCAAATAAGATTTATCATGGGAATACAAGAATGAATCAGTGCTAAAAATACGTTAATGTCACTTTATAGTTTAAGTTATTAGAAATTTTGTTAAAAGATACCATGTTAAGGGCTGAGTATTTAACTCAGTGGTTCTGGTGTCTGCCTTGCAAGTGCAAGGTACCAAGTTTGATCCCTGGTAACCACATACCACAATGCTGGCCATGGTGATTCACACTCACCAGCAATCAGTACCACACACAACAATGCCAGGTGTAGTGACTCATACCTGTAATCCCAGCACTTGGGAGATAGAGGCAGGAGGATTGCTGTGAGTTCAAGGCTTGCCTGTGCTACATAGTGAGTTCAGGGCCAGCCTGACCTACAAAAAGTGAGACCTTGTCTCAAAAAAAAAAAAAAGATACCATATTAAGATTCAACATGTATTCTTGATCAAAACAAACTAGCTCAAAAATATGAAAATACTTTCCTAACGTAGTCCACATTTTACCAGCACAAGAGGAACTTTTGGAAAGAACACAGAAGTAAAAGTCAGTCTAGCTCTAGATGATCGGAGAAGCCACTTTCCTACTTGAGGTATGGTTTGTTAGTCAATAGAGAGCAGGATTGCCTGCTTCAGTGTGCCAGTTTGTATGAGCAGCACTCTAGTGCTCACTGTAATACCTCTAAAATATCTCAGAAATTGTATTTTTAATTATAAAGCTTTCCATAGGGAACAATATCTAAATGTTGTTCTAAATATTATTGTCATATAAGGTGTATATTGCATTCATTTGTTTGAAGACTTCTAAAATGTCAGTTTATTTTCTGTAAAGATTCCAGGAGAATTTAATGGAGAATGTCCTTCAAATAGTGCACAAAAAAGCCATATGCAAAAACAAAGCCTTTACCTATATCATTCAGCAGATACAAAAATTAACTCAAACTAGTGTAGGAATAAATGTAAAATTTCTAAGTATAAAAGGTTCTAGAAGATTCCACACAAGCAAATAGCTCAGACAGGCCTGCACAGGAAAAGCAGAGGGCCTTCACCAGCTGAGCAGGCAAGCCCACTGAGTGTGCAGTCTCCCAACCCCACAAAGCAGAGGGATAACCCCTCACCAGCTCCAAACTTGCTGTACGTTTTACTTCCCCATGACATGGGGCAGCAGAAGTAAGGACTGACTAGTGGACCTAACAACTAGGGAGAG
The DNA here is from genome assembly GCA_004026965.1 of Petromus typicus. Taxonomy (NCBI): domain Eukaryota; kingdom Metazoa; phylum Chordata; class Mammalia; order Rodentia; family Petromuridae; genus Petromus; species Petromus typicus. The sequence goes on from PVIR01005764.1 coordinate 34,188, forward strand.
AAGGAAACAACAGATCCCACCATTAGGGACACTTAAGTCCAACAGCGCAATCAAACTCCTACCTTTTGGCCTATATCCATCAGAGACCAGAATGCTGATCGTGTTCCCCATCTACCAGCAGAAGGAAAGATACACTTTGTCTGGAACAGTAATCACAGACTGTGAGAAACAAACAGAAGGACATCTGTTGTTGGAAGGGCACCTCAAAACTCATAGGGCCTAACGGTAGGCATAAAATATCATGACTGGTTAAATCCTAAGACAATAGTTCTTAGAAACCACTCATTAAATTTAAAAAAAAAAAAATTTTTTTTTTTGACAGTAAAAACAAAGCTTATGTGTATAGGGAGGTGAGGGGGATTGTAAAAAGGGCAGGAGGAAGGGAAATAATGAGAATCAAGGTATATCATGTACAGGTACAGATTTTCAATATTGAATGTGATCATAAAGTATACCTAAAATGTACCAATGAACTTATTGAAGAGGAAAAACAGAACATCAGAATTTGTTGAGTCAATTCCTTTTTTGGTTTTTCTATGCTTTATTATATTATTTTCTTCATCATTTTTGGGAGTGGATTGAGGTTTTTTCTTTCATTTTTTTTTAACTCTTCCAGTTTCTTTCCTTTTGTCATTTTGCCTTTAAATTTTCTTTTTTCTTCTTAGATATTTTTGCACTTTTTCCCCCTTTTGCTTGTTTGCTCCTTCTTGTGACTATTCTCTATCATAGTTAATTTTGTTTTGCCCTTAATAGGGACCACTATCTTACTGGTCTCTCCTTCTCATAACCCATTGATTAATTTCTCAGATCTGCATTTTGTTTTTTTCAGTCTCCGGTCTCCTACCATCTTTACCTGTACTGATGTAACTACTAAATGTTAGGAATCTTTTACACCATTGCTGTTGAATACTATTGTTAATAGAGATAAAGTTGTTCATTTGGTAGATATTTATTTGTAGCCAGCTATGAGTCAATATTTGGCTTTTCTTAATGATGGATCTGTTTTCTGTGGTTAAAGATGGTACAATATCAGCCTATAGTTTAATAAAAGTTAAGAATTAACAATAAAAAGGCATTAAAATTATGTAAATTAAACAATATACCCTTAAATAAACAGCAGGTTACAGAAGAAATCAAAGAAAAAAAAATAAGACTTTTTTGAACTAAATGATAATGCCAGTACAGCATACAAGTATTTAGAAGACACAATGAAAGTCCTAAGAGGGAAGTTTATAACTGAATGCTCACATCACAAAAACAACGAACCCAAATAAATAACTTAACAGTGGAGATGGAAAGAGGGATAGGAAGAAGATAAAGAAAGGAATTAAGATGTATTATGTATATGTATCAACCCCACAGGAATGTAAACATTATGTGCAGCAGACATAGTAATAAATTTTAAAATAACTTAAGAAAACATGCAAATAGTATTTGTGGCTGTGAGTTAGGCAGTGATTTCTTTGGACACAAAAAAACACAAATTTACAAAGCAAAAAATTGGTAAATTGCACTTTAAAGAAGTTATGTTCTTCAAAAGACATTGTTTAGAAAAATATGCCTTGCCACAGGCTTGTATTAAGTTTTAAAATATGTATCTGCTAAATAATCAATATAAAATTTCAAAACTCAATAAGAAAGCAACAACCCAATTTAAACATTAGCTAAAAGATTAGAACTATATATATATATCACCAAAGAAAATTATGACTTCACACCTTTTTGATATTACCATATAAATAATTTCATGGTGTTTACTACAGAAAAATGTTAAGAAACATAATAGCTAACTAACATTAAGAGGAGATCAGTGTAAATGATCTTAAGTTGCTGTCAGGTCCTTAAAGAACAAGTAGAAGTTCTCTTTATATTAGACTTTGATGTCAGGAATAATGCTGTCACCAGTGGGCTCACCACAAAAGAACTGTGGAAGATTGCGTCATAGTCAAAGTTAATAGGGTAGAGTAGAATGTACCCTGTGCTCCTTGGAGAAATGGCTGACTCTAGAACTAGAGCAGAAATTATACAGGATGAGCGTCAAGTATGTTGTGGCAAAAAATGAGGACATGTTGAAATTATGAACCAACAACAAGCCCCACCACAGTTGTGAGGACAAATGGACACTGGAACTCCTGGAAAAGCTCTTAATGGCTGAAACTAGAGCAGTTTAAAATAACAAACAGAATAAGAAAAGTAGTACTGAATTATAACCAAAGTATAAAACAAATTTCCATAGTATTACTCTTGAGAAGGGGAAGTGTAATTCCCCAGTCTTTAGATAGAAGCTACACATCATATCTTCCTGCTTAAGAGTGCAGTATTAAAAGAGGAAAATAAAAGACTTTCGGTGCAGACACCTGACAAACACTCCTCATCCAAATACTTGAGACCAGCATCAATAGTAATAAGTCATTTTTACTGCATGATGAGAAAGGTGTCTTCTGTCACCTGCCTCAAAACCCACAAACCCAGTCTCCCATAAGAAAAAAATGATCAAGCACAAATTTAACTATATTCTACAAAATACCCTACCAGTCATCTTAAAAACTATTGAGTTCATCAAAAATAAGGAAAGTCTTAGAAATTGTCACAGCCAGTCAGAGCCTAAAGGACATGCAAATGTAATATGAATCCTGGATGGGATTCTGGCACAGAAATTCATGAGAAATATAAAATATGAGTTTAAGTTTTTAAATTGTAGTATTTGCTCAGATTTTATTGATGGCATAACAAAACATTGTATATATCTACCTCAGAACTGGAAACACTGGAAGTTTTTCTAAAGTGGTTTCATTTTACAATAAAAGGTTAGATAGTTTTCTTCTTTATAATATGCAACATTTAATTTAGTGCTTTACCCTATCATTGTTATGTAAAAGGTATTCAGGTAAACATATACAGTACCATGATTTCAGATCACACTGGCCACTCATTTCTTTAATGAACTGTACAAAGGTTGTTTCCAAAAAATTTTCAAATTTGAAAGTGAGATATATTTATATGAGTCATATAAATATGAGTCAATTCAAATCTGAATTAAGAAGTGGGACATGCATCTTATTAAAATAGGTTGTTAGTCCTTTTCATGGCTAATGTTTTACATTTCTTTGTCTTCTTCAGTGAAGTAAAACTACACCTGCAGCCTTATAAGCTTTTCTACTTCTTTCCAGTGACTTACACTTTGTATGTACTGAAATGTTTTAAAATCAAGCTAGGAATTTGCAGTGGAAGAGAGACTTCTTAACCTCAGAAAACTAGAGTGCACTGGGGTGGCTGCCTATTCCCAACATCCATGAGAGTCTCCATACCAGAAGTGCTGAGGATACTTCCCATTTGTACTTTTTGTTTGCATCTTGAAAATTCCACTCAACTTCTTACTTTAAATCACTTTACAGAGATTTTTCGGTTTAATTTACTTGACAACTATGTTGTTGTGCTTGCTTACATATCTGCAGCAGTGAGCAGGCAAATTTACAGGCAGGCTGGCTTGCATCCTTCTGCACAACTCTGTCATCTTTCTCAGTAGTGAAATCCCTTTCTGCTCAACTTCACTGGTCATTCGAGAGATGCAGATGAAAACAACACTGAGATTTCATCTCACTCCACAAAGAATGGCTGCTATTTCAGAATTAACCAGCAACAAATATTGGTGAGGCTGTGAAGAAAAAAGAACCCTTCTCCACTATTGGTGGGAGTGTAGACTCGGACAACCTCTGTGGAAATCAGCATGAAGATTCCTCAAAAAGCTAGGATTAGAGGTCCCATTGACCCAGCCATTTCTCTGCTAGGTACATACACAAAATAATTTAAAGATTCATATCACAGCAACATATGTGCACCCATGTTTATAGCACTCAGTTTGTGATTGCTAAATCTTGGAAACAACCAAAATGTCCATCAACAGGAGACTGGATAAAGATGTTCTTTTATAGAATGGAGTATTATTCTGCCATTAAAAATGTTAAGATTGAGTCATTCATACTCAAATGGATGTACCTTCAGGACGTCCTCATAAGTGAAATCAATAGGTCACAGATGTGTAAATATCATATCTTTTCTGTGGTATGAGAAAATGAAGAGGTAAATGAGTTCTAGTATATGTAGTTGATATTGTGAAAAAGAAAATATTTAAAAGGAAAAAAGGTGCAGGAGTAAATAACGAGGGAAAAAACAAAGTGATAGTAATAAAAACAAAGCTTATGTATATAGAGGGTGGGGGTTGCAGGTGGGTGGGAGAAGGGGAAAAATGAGAATCAAGTCATGTCATTCTGGTACAAACTCTCAGTGTTGAATGTGATGTTGATATGTTTTCATAGTTTACCAATAAAGATTTGAATTAAAAATATATCCTTTTCTGACCTGTACAAGAGGGATCTGGGGCCACAGAAACACTACTATGCACATTACCTTTCCTAGCTGCAGCTTCAGTGTTTTCCTGCACTCATGACTAGGAATAGTCTGACCACTTGCCTGGTAATGCTGTTAGCTTTATAACAGGAACTGATCCATCCTTGAAAAGTGTGTAGGTTTTCTTTGTTGTGTAGCATTGAGAATGAAATTTAGTACCTCGTGCATGCTGACCAATTGCTTTGTTACTGAATCTCATTCTCAGCCCTAAAAGTGTTTATATTTTAACTGCTTAAACTAGTTTAAAGAAAACAGAATCAAACTGCCAAAGATGTTGAGGTTTTTCTGGCTTTCATTTCTATATTTACCATCACTATATGTAAGTTAGTTCTAAGATTATTTAAAAAGAACACAGTTACATTTCAGAAATAACAAAGGAATTCTCTAGGAATTTCCTTCACTACTCAAATCCTCACTAAATCTACTCCAGACTCTCAGACCAAAGCTCCCTCCTGAGAACTAGAGATATAGCTCAGTAGTAGAGCACTTGCCTACCTCCAAGGCCCTGGATTCAGTCTTCAAGGTTCTGGCGTGGTGGGAATGGTATCATAAGCAAAGCTTAATATGTTCATGACAAGGCTATAATTTGTATGTCTCACTATTAAATCACTGCCAGTGATTTAATTCATTCGTCTTACTTCCAGGCAGCTCTGATTTAATTGTGTTAGTTAAAAGACTGATAAAAGGGGTAAAGTTTGTCTGTGCCGTCAGAGGCACATTGCCTGATGGGACAGTCATGCATGTACCACTGGTGGTTCTAGCTGGTGGGAGCATTTTAACCCAGAACTGTAGACCTGCTAGTACCATTGGATCACCCTGTCTTGGAACCCAGCATGTAGACTTATCTGGCATCAGTAAGAAGAGAAGGCCTGTATATGATACCAAATACGTGGGCATGAAGTCACAACAAATACTCTGAAGGTGCTACATATCCTCCTCCAAGGTGTTTTCTTTGTAGTTACTTATTTATAGGCCTAATCCAGGGATATTTAGTTTTGAACTTTTGGAAGAATTTTTTCTGACACTAAGCAAGTTACATTAAGAAAGACAAAAATTGGACTGGGGATTTAGCTCAGTGGTTCTAGCACCTGCCTTGCAAGCGCAAGGGCCCAGATTTGATCCCTGGTAATACCATACAACAATGTCGGATATGGTGATTCATACCCACTAGCGATCAGTACCACATACCAGAGTTCCAGGAGTGGGTGCTCACGCCTGTAATCCCACACTTACTTAGGAAGCAGAGGCAGGAGGATTGCTAAGTTCAAGACCAGCCTGAACTATAAAGCGAAACCCTGTCTCAAAAAAAAATTTTTTTTAAAGAAATAAAGATAATAATTAAAGCATCTACCTTGTGAAAAATGTGAATACCACCCCCACCCCCGCGCCCCAGTTGATGGTATACAGAGTTAATACACAGGATGCTTACTGGTTAAAAACAATTGGACGAATGCTAGTCTATGTATAAGAAGCTAATGTGATTTTTTGTTATAAGCTGCTAACAGCTCTCGGGGGTTGTGAAATCGAGCATAAACTAAATAATAAACAGATGTGAGTCACCAAATATAGAAAGCATCAGTACTGACTGCAGTGGGGCACTATCAGATGATAGGGTATTCACTGAAAGATACAATTTACAGGTCACAATGTAATAGTAACCTTTCACTATGTAAATTGAAAATTAACCTTGGGAGCATTAGATCATTTGTAGCTTATAGAGATGTTGTGTTGAGAAAAAATATATATCATTCTTGTTTTAGGTTTAAAGCATCCTCATAGGAATATGCTCTTCTTCCTCCTAGACAAGAATCAATTTTTTGATGTCCATGTGGCTTTTTTCAGTGCTATAATTTGGAATATCTTGCTGACACTCTAAATTATAGTATTGGATCATCGGTAGATGATTTTAGGTTCTTGGTGCACTTCAGTCTCTTAGTAACACCCTGGAGACCCAGAGTGAGAGTTCTAATTCCAGTTCCCCTGGTGACGCACCATTTAGCATTTAGTGCACAGTCCTCACCAACAACAGAATACCAGTGTCAAGAGAGGGGATGCATGCTGCTGTTGCTGCATGACAAGCCATCCTCCAAAATCTGGGATATCGAAAGCCACTTGATACTGTCATGGGTACATCCTCTTTAGTCAAGTGAGTCCCCTGAGTGGGAGTTTTCTCACTCTTGTACTCCTACCCCAGGAGGAGATGACAGGGCTCTATAGTGAGAGTGACACATGGCTTTCCTGAGGTATCCTCAGAGTAAGTCCGTTCTCTGTTGTCTGTTCTCTTCACTGTTGTCTCTCAAAGGAGCAAAGAAATTCTGACAGCATTTGCCAAACATTAGCATTCCATCTGTTACTATTTGTATAATTTAACTTCCAAGAAGAGGACCGAGAGATCTAATAAGACCATCAAAAGGAACAAAAGTCAGAAGTTGCTGATTTTGTTTTCTGTAAAAGGAAGACATATCAGTTACATGTTGAGAATGAGGAGCTTCATGTTTTCTAATGTGTAATTCTAAGTGTCTGCAAGAAAAATATGCTTTCAAAACATTGCAAAGTACTTTCCTTGAGGTTTGACCTTCCCAGAGTACTACAGAAGATTTTATATTTAAGTATTCGTTAAATCTCACATTCCAGTCTGTTGTGTGTATTTTCCAATTTGACCACAATTTTTTGATTCTAAGAGCTAAAAAAAAAAAAAGCCATGTAAAAATACCATTTAATTATCCAGTCATATTTTAAGCACAAAAGGTCAAATATTTTCCTAAAGTGTGAAAGATCCCCTGACCTTATTCATGGTGTTAAAGAGACCTGATGTAGCTTTTCTCCTGCCTGTGATTAATTTCACTGTGTTGCTCATAGCAAAATAATAATTCTGATATATTTAAATCTTTTGACATTTTAATACCAACTATAAAATTTTACTAATGAAATCTGTATTTTTATTTATAAAATTTGTAGTTCTAAATAATTTAGGCTGAGAAGAAATATAAACACTATGTGCTCATTCAGAATGGATGCTTTGAATTTTGTGCTCAGCAGCTAGGGTTGTGGAGTGAACCAAAAGGTAGATTATTAATAGGGTTAGAGATGAATGCATAAACAATAAAGGCAGCAGACAGAATAAGCAGCCCTCTACAGCAGCCTTCGGAGCCACTCCAGGGTGTGAATAGGGCCTGCTGCTGCCCCTAGGTATGGGTGGTGTGTAGAACCTCAGTTTCTGTACCTACCAGCAGGTATGCCTATTGTGAACACTTGGGAGCAGCAAATGGAACCTTATCTTACTTTCTGTTTTCTGGGGCACAGATGAAGAACTCAACTCAGAAAAGCTGTTTGGCCATCTCTCAATCCTTCTTTACAGAAATGCTTTTCTGATTTTGTAACTGAAAAAATAAAATCATAGACTGTCACTCTCAATCTTGATTTTTCTGGAATTATTCTACTCCATTTATTGTAGGCTTACCCCATTATGTAAACTTTTAAAGGATTTGAAAGTTTTAATAGTTTTTCCCTCAGATACATTATTTACATATAATTTATAAATTTTAAATGCATATATAGCCTAAAACAATAGTCCTGCTTGCCTCGTTTGTTCCCTTTTGAGATCCTGAGAAAAGTTTGGGAAAGGTCCCACTGAAGAGAGCCTGAGTGGAGTTCACGGTGTCCTCTACAGGTCTGTCTCTTCAGGATGAAACCTGCATGTTGATTTTCGCTCATGCCAGTAGAAGGCCCAGAGAAGTGAGAAGTATCCTCTTACCTACTCAGTACAGAGCATTTGACACACTGGTTTTCAGCTCTGTTCCCAGCTCTCTGCTTGCACAATCCTTTGGTAACCCAAAGAAAGCTGATGAGCAGTATTCTCCTGCTGTACCTGACGCTTCTTCTCTTATGTCCTGCACCCTGCAAGCTCTCAGCATGAGAAACAAGGAAATAGCTCTCCTGTTAAGATCCTGTCAGTCTCTCTAGAAGCATTCTGCATTTGAGTTTGTGGGAAATTGCTTAGAAAACCAAAAAGATGATTGCTGGTCTGCCTGAGAGAATTTCCTGATTCTGTGAGAAAGGACTAAGGATACACCCTCACATTTGATTGGTAACTTAAGTACACTGAACAGTGCGATACAGTGCAGTCATCAGTTGCTCTTCCAGTATCATGTCTTTCATCATAGTGACTTGAGAGTGGCCTCCATTTTGCCATTGTATAGCTGAAGAATCTGAGATTGTAAAATGTATAGTCATTGCCCAAACTCTGGAACCTTATCTCATCAGCCTACAACCAGAGCTGTTGAAAATTTTACTGGAAAAATCTCTCTAAGAGTAAATATTCACTCTTACATGAATTTTCACCAAAACACTAAAGATCAAATTCACAGTATCCTGGACAGAATAGAATTTAAAATGTTCTTACAACAGTTTGCATTCTCAAAACCCAAGATAGTTCCTGAAAGTATAGATACTGATGAGACCTGAAGATAGATGAGCTCACCCTGCCTTGTGAGAGTTGGGCTTGGAAGGAGCCACCCCAGTTTCTGGAGACATCCACATTACTGGCACGTGACAAGGCCAGGCCTGGAGAGCAGAGGCGAGGAAGGGGAGGCCAGATCTTAGGAAACCACTGAAGAAATTGTGGTTTTATTGAGCTTTCTGTCTGATGAACTCTCTAACCCCTATGACAGCATTGCTCTAATGTAGATAGTATCTCACTGAGTGGTGCTCCATTAACTGCTAATAAGATTAGTATGTCATGTATTAATTAATTAATGTCCTATAATGAAACTTGAGGACTTTTTCAGAAAACACTTATTGTAATAAAATGCTGTTTATAAAATATTAAAATGACTCTTCCACTTGTGATTTTTAATTTTAATAATAAATAATTCTAAACAGCATTATTTACAGCCCAATTAGGTCATATTATAGAAAAGGAAGTCAGGCCTCAGACAAGTAAAGAACAAGATGGACAGCTCTGATCAGGCTCAAGGCCCCACCCTTCATCTCCCTTGCCACTTTGTCCCTTTTATATTTGCCGGTAGTTAAGTAGACACATTTACGTACAGTCGATTAGCTAGCCACCAGTTTTTTTGATTATGTTGGAAAAAAATCAAGATGCACAAGTAAAATTGTTTTCTCCTTCATAGGGCCCTAGAATCTGAGTAGAGGGAATTTGATGTCTTATGTGACTTCTTACCTGGCCTCGGACTGGCCGGTGTGTGCTCTTTTCTACGATTTAAACCTGTCTCATTCAGCAGAGCTGGTCAGCACAAACTACAAGGAAATCTTTATGATGTGTGTGATGTCCATTTTAAACTGTAAGGCCAAGAAACATTTTGCTTATTGTCTCCTATAGAAGTGTCATTCAAAAGGATACTTGTGACTTGGCCACAAAAACAAAATATCCTCAATACTGTAAGGGTCTCCGCATCTAGCATGCCTTAGTGAGCTTTCTGCTTGCCAAGGAACTGTGCCCTTTCTGCACAGCGTCCACCAGGCAGTCAGACCTCACATGTTGTGGTCTCTTCAGGTTGCACTGGTGCGGTGGACAGAGAGCGTCGGGCTCACTCTGGTCAGCAGGGACCTCACCTCCATGCAGCTGAAGACACCAGGTGGCCAAGTCCTGACGTACTGCATCCTGCAGATGTTCCCTTTCACTTCTGAGAGCAAGCGGATGGGTATTATTGTCAAGGTACACTCACAGCATATTGGCTTTACTCGGGCCAGCAGGGAGGGCATTATACTTTTTATTTTAAAGTAGGTACAAAATATTTCCCCCCAGAAAGGTAAAAGTTAAATATTTACTCAAATGTCTTATGCTTTTTATACTTTTCAAAAAACAAAACTGGTAATTTTTTTTAACCAAACATCTAGTTAGCTATAATGATGTGAAATATCTGGTGATTATAAAATAATTTTCCTAACACTACAAAGGAAGGATAAGTAAAAGATATTACTAATTTTAAAAATCAATTCAATTTATTTTGTCTTCAATAAAAGTAACATGCCAAAGAATTTAAACCCAGTAATGATTTATGATTATTAAGTTACTAAAGCCTACCTCTATTAAGGTTTTCTGGGCAAATACTAAAAATAATCTATGAAGTCTGCTAAACAGAAAGCATTGAATCAAACTTGAAAATTTGAAGGAAGTATTGCTTACCTTCCACTCTACATATTTCTTCACTAACAATTTCTACTTCACAAGTTTCATGAAGGGCCGGGGATTTAGCTCAATTATTTGGTGCCTGCCTTGCAAGTGCAGGGTCCTGAGTTCAACAGTAACCACAGTAACCACAAACAACAATGCTGGGCATGGTAGCTTACACCTGTAATCCCAGCACTTGGGAAGCAGAGGCAGGAGGATTGCTGTGAGTTCAAGGATGAGTTCAGGACCAACCTGAACTGCAAAGCAAGACCCTGTCTCCAAAAAAAAGGTTTCATCAAAACCTCTCAAGGAAGACAATGATATATTCGTAGTTCTTATTGCAGAGTTCGTATTTGCATTTTTCCACAAAGAAAAATGTGCAAATAGTTCATCACAGAGGAATACATTCACTAAAAATTACATTGTCCTGTGCATTTTATATTAGACTAGCAGTTATTTACAAAGAGTGATGTGACCCTATTTCCCTGTGTGAATTTTCACTATTGCAGGATGAATCGACAGCAGAAATAACATTCTATATGAAAGGGGCTGATGTTGCTATGTCTACCATTGTCCAGTACAACGATTGGCTGGAAGAAGAGGTAAATTATTTGTTTTTAGAATTGTGGAAAATGTTTTCATGAAATTTAATAAACAGATCACAGAAATAGTGTCTTTTCTCCTAATCATGGACACTGTTATTACTGGGGTAAGTTGAACAGTCAAAATTTCAAAACAGACACCAATCCTTACTAGAGATAATAACACTTTCCCACTAAAGTTTTTTTTTTTTTTTTTTTTTTTGAGACAAGGTCTAGCTTTGTGGTTCAGGCTGTCCCTGAGCTCAACCTCAAACTCACATCACAGCAATCCTCCTGCCTCTGCCTCCTGAGTGCTGGGATTACAGGCGTGAGCTATCACGCCTGGTACTGTGGTATGTGGTACTGATTGCTGCTGGGCGTGAGTCTCCTTACCCAGTATTGTATGTGGTTACCAGGGATCAAACCCAGGCCCTGCGCTTGCAATACAGGCGCTGGAACCATTGAGCTAAATCTCTGGCCCCCCACTAAAGTATTTTAAATGCTTATGGTTCTTTTCAGCTTCAGAAAGCAAAAAGGAATCCTTGTTAATTATAAATAATTAACTTTTACTGAAATTACTGCCTCTTTATTTTAGGTATGATGTAGTATAAGTGAGTTCTTATAAAGAATATTCCATATTTGGTATTGAAGGCGGTAGAAAGCATTAAAGTCATTCATAAGAGAACTTTGAAGTAATTTCACATACGCGACCAAAATGCGACTTGAACATTTTTATTTTGTAACCTAAATATGTGCAATGTGCTTCTAATCAGAATTTCAATCAGTGTTAATTTGTTCACTTAAAACGTAGAAAATAAGGCATACAAAGCCTATCCTATATTAAATCCTCCCTTAACAAGTCTGATTTGGAGTTAGCCTCATGAGATTATATTATTTATTAGTGATTTGCTATATCCATAGTTGGATTTTCAGAGAAAGAATAAAGCTAACTGTAGTCATAAACCTGGCCCTTCTTCCCATGTGTGCTATTTCAGCACTAGTATCTCTCATCTCCCTCAGACCTCAGAGATGATCTGTCAGGATGGCAGCCACACCCGATGTCTCAGATAGTATTGGCAATATGAATCAATAGCTCCTTCAGGGCACTTTGATTTAATCAGGAGCATGAATAAATTAGATTCCCTGAAGACCTAGTAAAATGCCATAAAAATTACTTTTGGTCATAATGATGTGCAATTAATTGTAAAATACTTATTTAATTTATTTAGCTTTATGAGGTCAAATCAATAAATGTCTTGCAACAGACAGATATGTCAGATTGCTTTTCACACAAATAACTTTATTAAAATGCCTGTGTACATTTATTACCTCAACATTGTATTTCTTTTCTACAGATAAATCCTTTGACCCTTTGTCATTGTCTTTGTTGTAATCTGAAAGTCTCTCATTTTGTTGAGAAACAAAGCAAAGCAGTGGTTTTTAAGAGACTGGGTTTATCGTAAGCTTTCTGCCTCTAGTAGTTTCCAGAGTTGGTTTCCTACTGCAAACTGGCATTCTTTAAATGTGTGAGGAAAGGTACTCTTCACTGATAATGTAATAGAAAGGGCCATTTTCGAAAATCTGAAATATCCGAACATTTAATTCTATGAACACTCTAAAAATAATAAGTGTTCTGAATAGAAAGAGAGTGGAGAGGGTCAGCCTCATTCACTCTAAAGGCAAACTTGAATTAGATCGTGACATCTATCCCCAGGGGAAAAAAGCACAACCCACCTTTGTGATACAGTAAAGTTCCCTCCCTCATCTACATAACCTGGTCTATGAGCATCCGGATGTGATGAGAGTGCCCTTCAGCATCTCCATTACCTGGTCACATTAGTGTCCTAAACAGGGACACTAGAGAGAGCATAGCTCATGGACTTTTAAAGGGGCAGTGTGGGACCAGGAGCTGATTCGACCCTGTCTGCTGCCTAGTGCAGCCTCCAAATTTAGCAGTGTGCATCAAATTCAGTAAGTAGGAAGAATTAAAAAGGAATCTTCAGGGTTGAGGATTTAGCTCAGTGATACCGCGCCTGCCTTGCAAGCACAAGGTCCTGCATTCCATCTCTAGTACCGCAAAAAAAGAAAAGGAATTATCAGAGTCGGGGATATAGCTCAGTGGTTCCGGGCGCCTGTCTTGCAAGCGCAAGGACCTGGGTTCGATCCCTGGCAACCACATAACAATACTGGGTGTGGAGACTCACCTCAGCAGCAACCAGTACCACATACCGCAGTGCCGGGCATGGTGGCTCACGCCTGTAAACCCAGCACTGGGGAGGCAGAGGCAGGAGGATTGCTGTGTTGTGAGTTTGAGGCTGAGCTCAGGGCCAGCCTGAACCACAAAGCGAGACCCTGTCTCAAAAAACCTTTAAAAAAAAAGAAATTTTCAAAGAATCTGAATAGATAATCATTTTTACATGCCTACAGGTTAACGTTCTATTGCCAGATACAGTGCACTGGCTTTAGTAGAGGTGAGTATCCCACATAGAGGGCTCATTTTGCACTGAAAAGATGAAGGGGTCATGGGCCCCATCCTGTGATGACCCTGCTGTAGGTCTGTGCTGCTTCCCAGCATTCCCAAGGCAATGTAGGACTCTTGCTCCCAGTTAATTCTGAACACGGAAAAGGCTGGAGACACACAGTGCAAGTTCTCTCAAAGCATTGTTGCCCATCATGGTCACTGTCTACCCTGTTTGTAGCTGCTGCAGTGTGTGTCAGTATTTCCTCTACCTGTGCAACATCACAGTCCTAAAGAGCCTTCTCAAGACCATGGTCACTTCTCATTGCCCACAGTGCAGACTCTACATCGGGTCACAGTATTCCACAAGCAAGATCACTGTCATGAAAAGATGTCCTTCCTGAAAGATACATTACCAATTTACAGGAGCACAATACCAATTTCCCATTTTTAAATAAGCACTGGAAATCATGTGTGACTCACTCTTCTCTAGCTTTAATGTACTCCTGAGAATTTGCACTCATCACCTTTGGAAGGTTTCTGTCTGGTACCAGTATGTGGTGACAGGGCTTTACATCCCAGTGTCACCATGGCCAGATCCCATCAGGGTCACCTCCATTGCAGCCCAGAGCCCGAGCTGGGAGCACCACAGGCTGTGACAGTGCTTGCAGTTCCACCAATATAGAAATGATCCCTGAAAGTAAAGCCTTAGGGAAGAGCGATCAGAATTGTGTTCTTTGTACTGTCAACTGCAAATGCCCAAAACAACTTACCGTGACTAGAGTTTGAAGAATTTAAAATGTTATTAAAATTTGAAGTAGTCCCTCAAAATTTGAAATTTGAGGAGACAAGAAGAACAAAATAAAGGAGTTTGTAAATCATTCTGGATCTCAGCATATAAACAAACCAAAGTAAAAGTCACATCGGAGGAGATTCCTATGTGTCCCTGCGTCTCTTCCCTGCTCCTTACAGCAGAGGATGTGGTGCTCCTGGATTCCTCAGGCTCTGCTCTAAGATATTCTCCCAGAGGAAGTGATTCCTGATGGCCCACCCTCCTCTTGACTGTCAGGGAGCCAAGCACTCTGTCCCGTGTGCTTGCTGCTTGTGCCTCTAGCACACTGACACCTTGGAGCAGGAGTGTACCTGCTAGGCCCTGACTGATGGTGATAACCCTGTATGATAACACCTGACTTACAAGCACTCTGTACTTTAGGCAGTGCCTGGCTTCCACAAAGCCCGCCATCTCCTTTGGCCTCCACCTGCCTGTGTTACCCTCAGTACTCTTCTTGGCCTGGCAGCACTATATCCATAGGAGATAGGCTCAACAGTTTCTTATCACTCAAGACTATGCCCCACACCTCACAAACATGCCTCTTAACACATCTCCCAGCAGGCCCTGGTCATCTTCCACATCAGTACATCAGCCTATGCAACCACCTGAGAGATGGTTGCTGCTTCTACCCTACCCATGAGGGAATGGCAGTGAGGAGTGTGAGGGTCATGGGACTTGCTAGTGCAGCTCCACCTCACTCAAAAATCCTGCAGTGTAGTTAGTAACATATGTGCCATTTCAAATTTTTAAAAATTCACTGTTCACCTACACAACTTGACAAGGATTGACCTTACATAGAGTGATCCAAACTTTTAGAGCTTTAAATGATACAAACAGGCCACTGAGGCATGTGAGCCATATGTATACCACCAGTTACATAGATTTATCTATGCAATTTAAATTTTGAAAAAAGTTGAATTGCCATCAAATGGGCATACCCCTGTCCCTACCAACCCTATACCAGACAACTGGGAGGGGGATCGTTTCATTTGGTTTGGATTTTTTTGTCAGTACTGAAGATTAATCTCTTCAGCCCCATCTCTTTTATAACTTAGGGTTGGTTTTTTGTTTTGTCTTGTTTATTTGTTTTTTGAAACAATGTCTCATTAAGTTGGCCAGCCTAGACTTGAACTTGCAATTCTGCCTCCCAGAGTGCTGGGAGTGTTGCTCACATAACTTGTTTTTTCAACCTTTTACCAGCTAAAACTGTTCAGTTTTTGCTTCTAATGGGAGAAAATAGTATCTTATTACTTTGATTCATTTTCATATTGTGAATGGCATTAATATCATTCATATGCCTGTTTCTGGGTTTTTTCTTTTTTTGTGTATGTTCTGAGACAGGGTCTTACTCTGTACTTTAGGCTGGACTTGAACTTACTATGTAGGGTGGTCTGGCCTTGAATTCTCAGTTCTCCTGCCGCATCCTCCAATTGCTGGGATTACAGGTACAGGTTACATGATTAATGTTGTTCTAACAAGCAAATCAGGTGGTGACTCTGAGGTTCCCCCTTGCCTGACTCATGATGCCTGAAGTGCAGGGTCGGGTGTGTGGGGCTCCACCAGTACCAGTTCTCACCAAGGCCCTGACTGATGGTGATAACCGTGTATGATACACCTGACTTACAAGGCCAGGAGAGATGAGTTGAGAATAGCGCACCAGCAAGAGTGAATGTCTGTGGCACTAGTTTTCTGTAAGACACTGACATGAACTGACTCAGTCCCAGAACATCCCTATTAGAGCTCATCTCTACTGATGTGGAAACTTGAAGCAAGTATAGCTATGTTGTTTGCCCAAGAACACATCGCAATATGTCGTAGGAACAGCTTTCATACCCATCCTCTTAACCCTTAGCACTACATTCTGCGGGGAGCCTTCTCAGCCCAGAGCCTCTGCCCAACGCCACCAGCTGTACTTCTCATTGTACTTACTGCGTGCACAGCCTGGTGTCAACCTTTAAAAACAGTGACTTGAAGGAAGAGTCTGACCTGTGACAGGAAGGTTTTGTGCCACTACCAGGAGGACAGCTGGGCTCTACCTCCAGTACCTCTTCCCTTCTCACTTCAAGGGTGCAATAAGAACTCTGCTCAAGTCACACCAAACTGCCTCATGTAGTGCTTATATCCCCTCACTGAGGAGAGAAAACCTATACTGTGTGAGGTTTATAGCCCTCCGCACCCCCATGCTTGTGCACAGTGGGCCACACAGCAATGAGGATAGCACAGCAGCATTGCCCTAGAGTGGCCTTGATAACATCTGAAGCCTTGTCACTTGGGGGACCAGTGAATAACTTGGCCTGACCTTTTCCAGTGTGGAAACATGGCACGTGAAGGGCTCCGGACCCTTGTGGTGGCAAAGAGGGCATTGACAGAAGAGCAATACCAGGACTTCGAGGTGAGCCAGCGTCAGTCACCTACCACTCCCAACCTTGCCTTCCATGTCGGGTATTTTGTTTCTGCCCTGACCTAAGCCCTGATCATATATATTCACACGCCATTATGAGGCTAGTACCACTGCAGCCTAGGCCAGAGTCAGCCTGGCTCAGTTGGAAACCTCTGTCTGAGCCCAGTGCCTCCAAGTATCCACAGTGCCAGAAGATCCCACTTCTTCAGCACAGGGTAGCAGTCTTTGTCCCTCACCAGCATACTTGGGAAGAGAAGTGGTTCAGACCTCAGAGTTGTTGGGGTCTTTTGAGTGGACTCCACTACCTTAGCATCCCACCTCTGAAAATTTTAGCTCCTAAATGTAAAATATTTTGAGGATCCCATAATGGTACTTTTGCTTTAATTTCCTTTCTGATTCTGCAATATTTCAGATTTTCCAGTTATAGATGCTCTACCTGTACTGTAAATTTTTCCATAATGAATGATGAAAAACCAGCCATACAGGGTGCACACACACACACACACACACTTGTCCACAGTGTGTCCCCTCTGTCCTCAGAGCCGCTACAGTCAAGCCAAGCTGAGTATCCATGACCGGAGCCTCAAGGTGGCCGCAGTGGTGGAGAGCCTGGAGAGGGAGATGGAGCTGCTGTGCCTGACTGGGGTAGAGGATCAGCTGCAGGCTGACGTGAGGCCCACACTAGAGATGCTGCGCAATGCTGGGATCAAGGTACAGTGTGCTGCCCTGGCTCTCCACATGGCTCTCTTTTAAGCAAACTTTTGGTTTCACTTGTGTTTTTCTGTGATACTCCTGTGGAGTGGTAGGTTACAGAGATCCATAAGCACAGCTCCACCCTAGCTCCTATTTCCCCTTTCCACCAGAGACTGCCTCCAGAAACTGCTCCTGCCTCCAGATTATCTGCTTTGCCCATTCCTCCCCAAAACACCTGTATTTCCCAAGGGTAGGTGGGAAGCCTATCAGCCCACCCCACCAGGTGTCACTGGCTCAGCAAGTCAGTTTCCCTAATTTCCAGCAGTCAAAAATCCTACGTCATAGAGTCTGAATATAAACATTTTTCTTCCAGTAGATTGCAGCTCCCCAGACCGCAGTCTTGATGACCCTAGCTTTCATGGACCTGTGTGTGTTCAAAGTGTTAGGTCAATGCTTTGGGCTTAGGTTTCACACACCGGTGAATCATGCACATGCCGAATTATCTCATGCTTCAGGGTTTCTAAGCCATGGATGAAATCTGAACATTGCCTAAGAGTTTACAAAAGCCTATGCTGTCTGTTCACTTTAGTTGTCATTCTGAGGTTAGAAGTACACACTGGCACAGACTCAGAAGTCACAAAGGAGCCTGCAGTGATAAGCTCCCTTTATGCTTTGTGTGACTGCTGAGCACAGCAGTAGGATCCCTCTTCCAGAGATGGCACAAGCTTGTGCAAGCAAATACTAAAAAGTGCTTTTGCCTTCCAGCCTGTTGTCAGACACATGGGAGTTCTCTCCCAGCCCCTTGTGCATCAAGCACTGTATGAGGGCTCTTAAGAGAACAGTATCTCCTCCAGTCTCCCTTTGCCTGCACACTGGCCCCATTGTAGCAGGTTGGCAGTTGAAACATGGTATCTGCAGTATTCCCACTGATACTCTTGATCAGTGAGGTGTAGCCCCCTGTGAAATAGCAATTGGGTTCTGTGGTGGTCTGTCCCTCAAAGGCACATGGCACGCTACCTTTCTCTGTTGACCTACTGTACTACTATCTTACTGATTTGTCCCTCTGTGTCCAGGGGAAATAGGATTTTGTGGCATTTTATGTCTTAGGAAGCTACTTTCTTATTTTGTGTTCTCAGTGAAGCTCAGAATTGTGATAGATTTCTACAGAAAATTAATTTTAGAACTGCCTCAGAGATTTGAGACTACTTTGGAGGATAGAAAAAGTGTAAGTTGGATTTGAAAGAAGAACTCTATTGTTAAATGAGAGAAGCAAACTGAAGAGAAAGTCAGAGACAAAGCAATGCCTGGCTCCCTCTCACCAGTCCACCCCCAGTTTCTGAGGTGATTCAGGTGAGAAAGGCATTGGGAAGGAGAGTTGGTATGCGAGTAGCAGACCACCTACTATGAGGTTACTCGAATATCAGATAGATTGCTTAGACAAGAGCTCTTAGTTCAAGGAGAGCAATCCAGACTCAGCACTTAAATTACCCAGGCATGAATGTGTTGTGCAGAAACAGTTGACCTCTTCATTTTATAGATCCTTCAATCTATTCTTAATTGTACATGCTAGATTATCCACCTAATAAGGTAGTGCTTCTCCTATAAATATTTAAGTATTTATATTAACTATTTGCTAAACTGTGAAAGAATTTTGTATAAAGGACCAGACCTTCATGTACCTCATGCATGATCTGACTCCAAATACTCCTCCAAAACTAGAAGAGATCCTTAATAATAGATCTTAGATCTCATATACATTTCTCTAGTCTGTCCTCCAGCGTGCACCTGTGGCCTCATGGGAAAGGAACTATATGATCAGCTGACAGAGGATAAGACTAGAGCTTCATTTATAGATGGTCCTATACATTATGCAGGTACCACCCAAAAGTGAGTAGTTTCAGCACTGCCATCCCTTCCTGGAACATCCCTGAAGGACAGGGGTGAAGGAAAATAAATCTTCATGGTGAGCAGAACTTTGGGCAGCACACTCGGTTGCACATTTTGCTTAGAAGGAAAAGTGGCCAGATGTGCAATTATATACTGATTCATTAGCTCTAACCAATGTTCTGGCTGGGCAGTTAGGGACATGGGAGGAACATGAATAAAAAATTACTGACAAAGATATTTGAGGGAGAGATGTGTAGCTAGACCTCTCTATTAGGGTAAAGGATATAAAGATATTCATGTCCCATGTAAATACTGTGACCACCATAGAAGAGAATAGTAATAATTAAGTGGATAGGATGACCTATTCTGTGGAGAGCAACCAAACATTTTCTTTAGCCACCTCTGTAATTCTCAGTGGGTTCATGAACAAATTGGCCATGGTGGCAAGGATGAAGTTGGTTATGCTTGGGTTCAGCAACATGGACTCATCAAGTTTCATCTGATTACAACCACTACTGAATGGCCAGTATACTAGCAGCAGAGACCAGTGCTGAATCCTTATTATGGTGCCATTCCCTGGCGCGGTCAGTCTGTGACCCGGTGGCAGGTTGATTATATTGAACCACTGCTATCATAGAGGAAGCACTTTGTCCTTACTGGTATATAGACACTATCCTGAGTATGGATTGTCTTCACTGAATGTAATTCTGCTAAAACTACCATCTGTAGACTTAAAGAATCTCTTATCTACTCTGGCCATATCCCACACAGCATTGTCTATGAGCCAGGAATACATTTCATGCCCAAAGAAGTGAGGTAATGAATGGTCGATACTCAGGAATTTCACTGACCTTACCATGTTCCTCACCATGCAGAAGTGGCTAGATTGATAGAAAGATGGGATGGCCTTTTGAAGATGGAGATGCGGTGCCAGCAAGGTGGCAATA
Source organism: Petromus typicus (assembly GCA_004026965.1). Lineage (NCBI taxonomy): Eukaryota > Metazoa > Chordata > Mammalia > Rodentia > Petromuridae > Petromus > Petromus typicus. Next base: position 54,527 of record PVIR01005764.1, read on the forward strand.
GCTTACAGGGTTGGAACAAAATTCTGTAAAAGGCCTTAGATACTTTGACTCAGCATCTGCTCTCAGTTACTGTTTATCCCAGAAGGCAGGATTCATGGGTCTGGGAATTAAGGGGTAGAAATGGGAGTGGGCATCACTCAACACTACTCTTAGTTACCCCATAGCAAAATTTTAGCTTACTGTTCCCAAGACTTATGCTCTGCTGGCCTAGACATCTTAGTTAGAGAAGGGATAAGATTTGAACTTGTAACAGTGATTCTGTTGAATTGGAAACTAAATCTTCCACCTGTTCATTTTGGGCTTTTCATCCCTCTGAATACTCAAGCCAAAATGGGTCTTGTAGTGTTGGTACGGTGATTGATTCAGACTAAGAGGAAATTGAACTGTTACTCCACGATGGATGGAAAAGGAACAGTATATTTGGAGTACAGGAGCTTCCTTAGGGCATTTCCTCATGTTTACCATGCCCTATTACTAAAGTCAGTAGGAAACTATAACAACCCAGTCCAGGCAGAAGAGCAAATGGCCTGGAACCTTCAGGTATAAAGGTAGGGTCATCCCACTGGGTAAAGAACCAAGACACATATTGACCTGGCAGGGGAAATACCATGATCACAAAGGTGGTTCTCCCAGGAAGAGGCTTATCCATTGCACTCTGGATGTGCTGACCCCTCAATTTCCCCAAATGTGGGAAATTTGACTGCATAATTTATGGTAGTGGGGGACTGCATTTGTGCTCTCCCCTGATAAAGAAAAAAAGAAGAACCAAGACATGCTGAGATGCTTGTTAAAAGCCAGGGCAATACAGAAGGGATAGTAGAAGAAGGCAATTAGAAGTACCAGATATAATTGTGTCACCAGTTATGGAAAAGAACTATAATTGTTTTTCTCTATTTGTAATATGCTTGTGTACATGTAGACGTATATTAAGCAGATATCTTTGTTTTTACGTGTTCATAGACAATATCAGTTCTTAAATACTATTAAATCTATTTTAATATTTAAGTTACAAAATATTAGAAGAATAAGCATCACCCAAAGAAAACCTTTGTCTTCCAGGGAATCAGTGCATTTTCTTTTGATGCAGGATAATTGTTTAATGTTAGGCATAATTCTGAATTTGCTGTTGCATATTGAAACTAAATGTGGTTTAAGTAAATGGTTATGATGTCAACTTGAATAGTTTAGGAAATGGTGAATTAATGGAGCACTGTTCTGAGTATGTCTGTAGATGCTTGACATACCGGCCCTAAACTGTACGTGTGGGTGGCACCAGCCAATGGGCTTATAGTCTAGATGAGTTAGAAAGGGAAAGAAGAAAGAAGTCTTCATGGCTCTGATCTTTCCATTATTTCTGGACATTTCTCTACAGTCCCTTCAGGTTTCCAGTGCAGACTGGATCTGAGCCTTCCAGCACATATCCTTCAGCTTTTTGATACAAACCCACACCAGATTCTACAATGAACTCCACGCCTTTGACATTTGACTGAATCCTTTAGCTTTCCAGTACACATATAGCGTTTTTGCATTCTTGTAAACCTCCCTTGTCAATATTTTATTTATCTTTTTTTATATTAAGTATATTCCTCTAATGAACTCTAATACATATACATGCAGAGTATGCCCAAAGAAATGTAGACATCAGGAAAGGAAAACTTGTAAAAAATTCTAATGTTAAATTTATTGAGATGTCATGAGATTACTACATGTTACCTTTTGCCTCTACAATTATAAGAGGTGTTCAAAGTGGTGGCCCTTAGTTTCCAGACATTTATTAGTATGACAGACTGCTACATTGTATATATATATTTTTGGCAGACTCTACTACATCTTAGGTGTTTGCAATAAACAGTGTGATTTTTCTGTAAAGGACGAGACCTTAGATCTCCTGTGCATTTCTTGAGTAATCCACAGGTTGCTTGGCAATTTTTTTCCACTTTGTCAGAGTAATGTCTCATCCTCTTAGTTCCAGAAAAGAGAGTATAAACATGTATAAAGTAAACAGCACAAATTTTTAGACTGGAGAAGAACCATGGGTGCATTATATGTGAACAGATAATTAGTATACTGTGTAACAATTTTTGTTCCTTGTTTCCAAAAACATACATCTTTCTGTCTGGTACATAAGAAGTCTGAATTATTCACATGATAATGAGAATATTTCTGAAAGTGTTTTACTTTTAAATAAAATACAAATAAAGAGGGTTTTATGTATTATATGTTCTGACAATATACTTACAGTTTAGGTATATATTCAGACACACATATATGTGTGCCTTGCAGCATGCAATCATGTCCCTTCCATGAATCTGGAAGATTACTTGGAGGTGACAGTTGGCTCAAATACTGAGAGCCCAGAGGGGCTGATTGAGAGACTCAAGTCTCAGGAAAAGTAGCACCAATCTGAGAACCTCCTGGCCTTTTATTTGTAACCCAAGGAGATAAGAACAAAGATGTAGAAGAAAAAATTTTATAACATATGCATAGGAGTTTTGATCAGGAGACAGAGAAGGAATGGGATGGCTTACTACGTGTCAGCCTAGTTTAAGCAAACTTAAACTTATCAGAGAGTAGGAGGTGCACAATGGCCAAAGCAAATATCTCTGAGAGTAACTTACTATTATTCTACTTAGCTGTTGCCTCTACAGATGTACTCTGATCATTAACTATGCATTCCAGGAGTCTGGGAACTTTATTTTTTTTTAATTTCGGTTTTGTTTAAAGTTTTTTTAAATTGATTTTGTCGGTACATTTTATATACACAGCATGATCACAGTTGACACTGAGAATTTGTACTAGTGCATGACATGACTTCTATTTTTTTTCCCATTTCTCTGCCCACCCTACAATTCCCACCCCCTATATACATAAGCTTTGTTGCCTTTTTGTTTTACCATCACATATTTTTTTTCCTTCTTTATTTACCCCTCCCGCCCCCTTTTCTTTTCAAACGTTTTCTGTTTCAGAATATCTATCCTATAAATGAGCCTGGGAACTTTTATTCCAAGGTCCCTTTGTCTTTACTTTCATTTCAAGCATTCTTCAGGCCAGAGCTTCCACACATTTTGTGTAGGGTTTTTTTATTGGTTTTTTGAGACAGGGTCTCACTTTGTAATTAAGACTGGCCCTGAACTAACCATGGAGTCCTGGCCAGCTTCAAACTCACAGCAATCATCCTGCCTCTGCCTCCTGAGTCCTGGGATTACAAGCGTCAGCCACCATGCCCAGCGTTGTGGTATGTGGTCACTGGAGATTCAACTCAAGACCTTGTGCTTGCCAGGCAGATGCCAGAACCACAGAGCTAAATCCCTGGCCCGTACATACAGTTTTTAATGTAAAAGTTGCACTATTTGATATGTTATATTCAATATCAGTAACTTTTGGCATACCTATGGGCTGTTTACTTATTTGAACTTGAGGCACTTTCCATGTGGAAAAACCAGCAAGTTGAAATAAAGGCCATTGTGCGTTCCCTAGATCGAAGTGCTGTCTTGCCAAGCCTGTGGAAGGCAGTCTTAAGTGTTACCCCTGGGCATCTGAATGGATCTGCATTAGATTTAATCATGTACCTCCATATCTCAGCTGCTGCATCTAAATATCACTGTGGTCTACTTATGTATCCTATACAAGTCAACATAACCCTTTTAATAACTTCTAGTTGCATAGTTCACTGTATGATGTGTACTCTCAATGTTTACAACCATTACCACCTTCTGGCTCCAGACTTTTCATCTTCTCAAACTTTATCCCCTTACTAAACCCCTGTTAACTCCATTCTACTTACTAGCTCTGCAAATTTGAATTTCCTGGCTTTCTCAGACTAGTTTATTTCACTTAACATAATGTCTTCAGAGTCCATCTGTATTGTTAGAATCTATCTCCTTTCTGGGTGTGGTGGCATTTGTCTGTAATCCCAGCAACTGAGAAAGCCAAAGCAGGAAGATCACAAATTCGAGCCCAGCCTAGTCAACTTAGTGACTTAGCAAATTCACATCTCAAAATTTTAAAAATAAATAAAATAAAATAAGTAGGGCAGGGGTTATAGCTCAATGTGAAGGCTTCTGGGTTCAATTCGTAGTCCTAACCTCCCCACAAATGTTTTTCCTTCCTTTAAAGCTGAATACTATGCTATTATGTGATTAACCACATTTTATTGATCCATTTATCTCTCCATGGACATTTGAGTGGCTTCACCTTAATATTGAACACTTTTAAGGAATAAAAGTAAAGTTGAATTGTTAAAGTTCACCAATATAAATTGTTTTGTAGATATGGATGCTAACAGGTGATAAGCTCGAGACAGCTACTTGCATTGCCAAAAGTTCACATTTGGTATCTAGGACACAAGACATTCACATTTTCAGACCAGTAAGTATGCTTCCAAATCACTTTTAATTTTTAAATTTTTTTTCACAGTTAAAATATATATAGTGTTATGCATCTCTTACTCAGCTTATAATACATGTTAAAATGTGATCAGAAGTTGCTTTTTAATAAATAGATTCTAAATTTGAAAGCATTTACTGTTGTACTATTAGTATTAGTTATTACTGTTTTACATAGGCATACTGTGATGGCTTTTATTCTATATATATAAAAGTATACTTTGGTTTAAAATACATCTTTCTATTAGTTTCACACATTACACTTTGTCCAGAGGCTTTCTACAACAAGCTCTAAGTACTAAGTGGAAATATGTTTTTAATCTGTCATTTTCAGATTAAATGCTTTTCTTTAATTAGCTCTAAGAAAATTAATACAAATGATCTAAATTTATGTCACTACTGTATATATTAGTTATAACTATATTTAATACAAGTGAAAAATAAAATTTCCTTGGATCTTGATTGATGGTGAGTGAGCAGACATCTGTGACTGTGGCTGTCTGAATGTAGTGTTCCCACCTATAGAAATGGCTATTTGTGTGTCATTTACATATAAATGTGTTTTGTTTTGAAGCATCAGAATCACAAATTAGGCCCTGCAGACTACTGTTTGCAATTAAATTATTAATGTTTCTGATAAGACTTCTTATCAATTTTTGTTGACTTTTCAATGTAATAGCCCTACAAATTAAATTTTTCACAATAAAACTTACCTATTTAAAGATGAGTCTGAGATTAATTTATAAAACTTTCATTTCTCTCCTATAATATATCATTTCTTTTATGACCCATAAAATCTCCCCAGAAACAATGACAAAAGAATATGTTTTCATTCTGAAATTAATGACATTTCAAGATTATGACTTTAATTTTACTTGTTTAGATTGCTTAATCCTTTAGATGCTAAACCAAAATTAAATGAGATAAAGCAAAACCGGTGATGGAGACATACAAAAGGAATTTTATAAAAATTTTATAACGCTCTATGCCTTACAAAAAAAGACCACTTCAAATAAAACCCTGAATTTAGATAAATCTGACATTTACCTAATGTGCAATAATGAATAACTCGACTTCCATGGACCCTGGCATTCTGATTTGTGAGATAAATTCTTCAGGCCACTACCCACCTGCCCTGCCTGTCACATTGGTAAATTACTGTCTCATGGAAAGTACTAGAAAGTTCTCATTGGTGCTGCATATCAAGGGAATGTATTTGTCGTGTCAGTAACTGTCAGAGGTGATGCCTAGTATGTGAGCACCCTATATATGAATTTCAATAGTGTGGTGCTCTTATTGCCCTGTATATTATAAAGTTTCTGATTTCTTTTGTTGCAAATCAGAAAATATAGTCAGCTGGGTACTACACAAGGAATTTGAAAAGACCCTGCTATAAGGCTTCATATGTACCTTGGGTTGTAGGTACCATATTTGAAAGATCTTACTGAGGTTCCTCAGAAAGTGTTCTCCTGATCTGTGTCTAATCCAGAAGATATTTTAATTTGTGATACTTTTTTCTTTTCTAATGGAGGTAACGAGTCGAGGGGAGGCCCATTTGGAGCTGAATGCATTTAGAAGAAAGCATGACTGTGCACTGGTCATATCAGGGGACTCCCTGGAGGTAAGGCTTGTCATCATCCCACCAGGTGTTTATCTGTCTCCTGAGATGAGACTGATTGCTAACTAAGTGTGTGTATGTCCATGTCAGTGGAAGCTTATTCATCATGCAGCCTTGGCTATCTGCTATTTTGGGTGGTTTCTCCTGATGGCAGTGATAGACAACTGCTAAACAGTAGGGCCTGAGCATGTATCCTGTCTATGTCTGAGTAGTTCTGTCCCTTACTGTGCAGAGGTTGACTAGTTTCAGTGGCGCAGAGTGGTCTTGGGCCCCTGCTTATTGTTACCACATCTATCCTCCTTGCAGACCTGAGACCCACAACTCTTATTCAGAGTTTATCCAAACCAGTGTTTCCCAGTAGTTGTGGGGCACACAAGAGCTTTATTTTGTAATGCTTTACAGCAACTTTGTTAGATAGAAGTTAGACTTTTTTTTTTTTAATGTGAGGTAACTGAGGTTTGAAAGAGTGAGGCCCAAGATCACAGAGTTTGGGGTGGGGATGGTGTTCCCTATAGCCAATGCCCAAGGGGGCTCTGCAAATGTTGCTTTGGACTTCTTTGCCCCACTGAAAACAGAAGGAAAAATAAAAGAACAGAGGTGGCCAGAAGCCCTTTTCAAACCGACTAGCAAAAGCACCTCTAGCACTGCACAAGTTTACCCCCACCTGGACTGCTGCTGGATAGGAAAATTTCACACTTTCCCTTATAAACCACTTGCTATGTTCTGTAGTGTGCTGTTGCTATGGAGCCAGCAGTGGAGAGAAATAAATACTTTTAATGGTATTTTGTACCAGGTGGTCTGAGAACTTGGATTCCCAGTGCCCATCCTTCATGCTCGGGGATAATTCCAGTTGCACAGACTGAGTAGATTCCATGCCCTTTAGGCAGTGCTTTGGAATTTTATATTTTTTATCCATAGTAAGGAATTAGTAACTAGTGCTGTCTTCTTGACAAGAACCTTGTGAAATAGTCCTCTATCAAAACAAGACTTTATGAGCTTCTTCCTAGGAAAAAGAGGCTAAAATCATCTTATGAACAGTCTAATAGGAAGGCTTCCTGGAATGGCCTAAGCACTTACCTCACATGTTCGCATTCACATCAGGCTGTCCTCTGTCCCAGACACTCTTTCCTGTCATGCCAGAAGCCTCCATTTCTGCAGCTGATGTGCTCTTTCCTACCAGTGTCCTCCATGTACTGGTCTTTCCTGGCCTTGCACCTCTTCCTTCTACAGGGCTATGAGCCCTCATGTCTCCCAGCCTTGGGGACAGGGTTGGCCATAAGGTATACAGTGTGTGGTCACAGGCGAGCCCCAGGAAATGAAAGTACACCACTCACATTTGAGATGGCCACTAGGTTTCCCCTACAGTACCGCCCAGTCCCAACTGTTCAGACCCAGAGCAGCATGAGTGGTGCAGATGGATGGATGTGTTGTCCTGTTTTCCAGGTCTGTCTGAAGTACTACGAGCATGAGCTTGTGGAGCTGGCTTACCAGTGCCCCGCAGTGGTGTGCTGCCGCTGCTCGCCCACCCAGAAGGCACACATTGTAACACTGCTGCGACAGCACACTGGGAAGCGCACCTGCGCGATTGGTGAGCCTCCCAGGGTGGTGGGTGGGTGGCCACACCCAGAGCCAGCTGTTGGAGGGAGGAAGGGCCATGTCCCCATTAGTAAGAGTTTAAGAGTCATTAGCTATTGATATTATAGGCAGAAGTAGTCCATTTCTAAAACTGGATTGCTTGTTATCTGTATTACCAGGAATTTTTAAAACAATCCCTAATTGGAAGTGAAGATAATGGATAGGCATTTTTTTAATTTCTAATGTTTTTGTGTTCCTTAGGTGATGGAGGAAATGATGTGAGCATGATTCAGGCGGCAGACTGTGGAATTGGGATTGAAGGAAAGGTGGGTTTGGTTCTTTTGTGTCACATCTTTAACACATAGTGTACATTTGGTCAGCACACAGAACATAGTCAACATGGAGTGAGCACGTGGCACATACATGGTCAGTACCTCACATTCTTGGTCAGTGCACATTCGGTCAGAACATTTGGTATCAATACTTGTTGGACATGCATCTTTTCAGCACATATGGTGGGTATGTATTTAATAACCTGGTCTGTCCAGGCCTGAGCCACAGAATTGGATAAGAGATAAATAGACCAGCATCTCTCCCTTCTGTTCTTGACTTTTTGGCTGGATGCCCATCAGTGAAATGCAGCTTAACACCAAGAAAACTAATGCCATAACCCCTTGGTGTCTTCCTTATTCTTAGAGTGGCCCGAGGAACCTGTTCTCTTAAGTCACCTGAGCTTAGGACTTGCTGGAGTGTCCCAGGTTCCCTTACCCTTTTCACAGCCTTCCATAGCTCTTCAGCTTCTCTGTCCTGCTTTGTATGACAGATGTTTCTTCTGCATAGGTGTTTCTGCCTTCTGGCCAACCAAACCATGGTTGAGGGTTTTTTTGAGTCACTCTTAGTTACTCTCCTTAGAGTCACCTAAATAGTTACATATCCAATAAGACTTGTGACAACAATTCAACTCCAATTTGGTTGTTTCTTTCACTGCTTTATTTCATAATGCTTTACAGCAACTTTGTTAGATAGAAGTTAACTGATGTTTGAAGAATAGTGAGGCCGAAGATCACAGAGTTGGAGATGGTGTTCCCTATAGTCAATGCCATGTTATACCTTTTTTCTGAATTTTTATACTACCACTAGACTAGTGGAGTTGAATTCTTCTTAAGTACTTGGGAGCAAACTCTTCTGGTCTCCACATGTGGGCCCTTTGGGCAGGTGTACAGGCACTAGTACAGGCTCATGTAAGGATCCCTCAACCACACTGCACTGTCACCATGAACATGCCATATGAAGCTTCCAAGCCACCCAGAAAGAGCTGCAGGATCCTTGTAATTTAGGCCAGGTTCTAAAATTGGGCTCTTGGAGTGTGTGGTTCACAGCACAGATCTTTGCCTTCGTGTTTCTGCTCAGGAGGGGAAGCAGGCCTCACTGGCAGCGGACTTTTCGATCACACAGTTCAAACATATTGGCAGGCTGCTCATGGTGCATGGGCGGAACAGCTATAAGAGGTCTGCAGCTCTCGGCCAGTTTGTCATGCACCGGGGTCTCATCATCTCCACAATGCAGGTATTTCAGTTCCTTATGTTTGGGACACCTTCAGAGAATAAGGGCATTTAGAAAAGCCTCTTTGTGTCATGGGAGAATGGCCACTGAGCTTTATAGCATGTCATTATATATTTATTAAAGATTATAGTAAGACGCTTTGGAGAAGATGCATGCAGATAATACAACTGTAACTAATGATGGTTGTGTTTTTAATTTATGGTATTGTGTCTTTAAGGCTGTGTTTTCTTCAGTCTTCTACTTTGCATCTGTCCCCCTGTACCAAGGATTCCTCATGGTGGGGTAAGTGTAGCTCAGTGTTCAAAATGCCTTGTTGCAGCACAGCAGAACTTTTTTTTTTTTTGTAGTTCAGGCTGGCCCCTGAGCTCACTATGTAGCCCACGCAATCTTCAAACTTATATCAATCCTTCTGCCTCTACCTCCTGAGTGCTGGGATTACAAACATGAGCCACCATGCCTGGCACCGTGGTGTGTGGTACTGATTGCTGATGGGCATTAGTCACCACAGCCCAACATTGTGGTATGTGGTTACGAGGGACTGAACTCGAGCCCTTGCATTTGCAAGGCAGACGCTTGATCCACTGAACTAAATCGCTGGCACTATTATTTTGAAAAAATGTATGTGGAGTATTGAGTAATATTCTAACTCTTTATTGGCTATTCTTTGAAGTTTTTAATTAGATTTTATTTTCATGAAGTATAATTTGCATTAGGAGCTAAGACCTGAAACTTTATAATAGGTTCCCTGCAGAATAAGAGGGACAGAGCCAGGGGGCTGGCACATGCAGTCATCATCGCCTTTATCAGGGTAGAGTGAGCAGGCACTGGGTGCTCCTCAGGTTTGCCCTTTTGCTGTGGCAGTAGTGCTTCATTATGACCAGCTATCAGCTAGGACACACAAAGGGAAGAAAGTGTCGGGATGTCCCCTTAAAATTGGTGATATGTGACCCATTCCAAAAGCAGTGCCAGATTCTGTACCTGGCAGCAATGAGACCTTACATTTAAAGCCACTTAGATATCCTAGACAAGTACACCAAAAGCATGGCATGGGAGTTGTAATTAAAGCTAGCATAATCTTGCCTACCAAATGTAATAAACAGAAATTTCCTCTGAAATGTGAATAAATTGCAACTTTTCCTTTTCTCATTCTTTATGGCTATGCCTAGAGATATTGATGTAGCTGTTAAAGTGTGCCCACGTCTCTCCTGCTCCCCTCCTGCAGTCTAGAGCTTTCACCTCAGCCAAACTCCATCCTATGAACAGAGAAATAAAAAAACATTGATCACAACCACTAACCTTGATAGTCAGCACTGTTCTGAGCACTCATTCATCCTCATCTCAGCCCATTCTGCATGTGAGAAGAGTAAGAGGGACCCAGGAGCCTTAGTAACAGCTCATGAGTCAAGGCCTGGCCCAGAATCCAAACTGGCTTAGCTTGCTGCCTTCCTACTTTTTTATGCCTGCAATTTGCTCCATAGCTGAGCTCTCCCATGAGCCAGCAGAGGATAGACATACTCTCATTATGTTTGTTGTATTTCTGAATTTGTTCATCAAGATCCTGATTTCCTTCCCTGATTTTCTGAATTTCTTCCTCATCCTTCTGATTTTTATTGTCCTCTATTTGTTTTCTTGGTCATCATCTTGATTTCCTAGAAATGACTCCTGCAGTTTTTCTGGCCAGTCCACTAGGTAGTCAGTTATCTTTTTTTCTCTACTCTTGTCCGTCTTCTGGTTGTCTCCAAGGACATTCTGATAAGCTATTCAGTCTTCATTTTCAGAGTCTCCATCATGATCCTGGGCCAGGTCACTACTTGGTTTGCAAATGGGTTTGAACTTTCCTGTCCATGAAGCATCTTACAAGTTCTGTTCCCTCTGTCACTTTGACCAGAGAAAAGTTGTTGGCTGACCAGCCCACTACACGTTCACACCAGGTTGTAGTCGCATAGCAACAGGTAGGTATAGGCCATGAAGGGTTCTCTCTGGGTATGGTATAGGAAGAAGGGAGATCACTCACACAGGGGCTTCCTTGGAGTGGAGTTTTCAATAGGACTCCTCTGATTCCAAATAGTCATGAGAAAGTTAAGAATGCCATGAAATTATATGGCCAAGCCTTCAGTCTCCTTCAAAATCCTAAGACTTCAGAAGAAGACATTGAGAAAAGATGTCAGGAAGAAGGACAGAGTCATGTACTTAAGCAATAAAATGGCCCATTTCCTTTTTCTACTCTGAATTATCTCACTGAGATAAAAGTCCATCCTGTTAACCCTTCTTCTGCAAGGAGCAGAAAAGGTAGTTCTTACTCTTGAAAGCCTTATATTATTATATAATAATCCTGTCTACCAAACACAACTGGATTCCTCTAATCCTTTGTCTCATGCAAATTGAAAGAACTTGTATCATAAAAAAAATATATTGCATGAAGTTTGAAGAACACAAGAAAATATAAAGATGAAAGTAGTTATGCCTTTGATTTCACTATCTAGGGATAAGGCTAACCATCATTGAAGCAATCTAGTGGATTTTTAAATAACCTTTGCTTTTACTGTAACATATATATATATATATGTGTGTGTGTATATATGTATATATATGTGTATATGTGTATGTATATGTATGTATATGTATGTATATGTATGTGAGTATATATATGTATATATGCATGTACAGTTATTAGTATGGATGTCACAGCAAGAGAAACTGAAATTATTAAATTTTATGGCATAACTCATGGTAATCCTACATGGCTACTCAGTGATTCTTAGCTACTTTCTTACTAATTGTTCTTCATTTATCACTTGTTAATAACTGTTAGGTTGGATGATAAAGGACTATTAGAATATCAACAGCATTAACAATTATCCTATGCATGACCATTAGGTATAAATAGAAATAAATTTACAGCAAACTCATTTGTTTATCTATAAATTTCTGGTCATGTCTGTTGTCATATTTTGTACATAGGATCTACAGATATAGTTTACAGATATATTGGAGTCTTATAATAGTGCCTACCAAATTGCTTTCCAGAAATCTTGATATATTTACATGATCATCATCATATAAATAATGACATATTTAGTCCAACTCTTCCCATGATACTAAAGATGTTGTATAGGCACAGATGAGCATGTGGACACAACACACACACACACACACACACACACACACACACACACACACACACACACACACACAAACACACTCACTCACACATGTTCCTAGCCAGCCCTGATGGCTCTTCACCTGAAAGATAATCCTTCACCATCCAGGGTGTGATCTGGGAATGTAGTCCTTCTGAATTTAGAACATGGCCAACAGAACAAATAAGTGTGTGATCTGTAGTTATTAATTCCTATAGCAATAAAAGAACCAAGTTACAATAGAAGAGGGAAGAGGGAAGAAAAAGAGCAAATCATAGATCTATCCCCTTGCTTCCAAAATACTCTGCATACACTATGAAGCCTAAAGAATATTCCTGTTGTTGGCAGAAGCACAAATGAGGGTCACTTCCCTCTTTTATTGTGTAATCTAAGATGATTTAGGTCCTCAGGGAATTTAGAGCCTCTTTGAGGAGATACATATCAACAGACTAGTAGAGGACAGAGTGTAATTGCAGCAGAAGAACTTAAAAATAATGTCATGAGAGGACTTTGGAGGGCTTCTTACAGAGTCAAGCTAGGAATGGATAGGAGATCAAGAGTAACCTCCTGGAGAGATGCCTTCTGATCTGAAAATTTATGGAGGAATAGAACTCACTGAGTTTAAAAAGAAGTATGGAGGCATAGGCATAGTCATACATGCCTGTAATCTCAGCACTAGAGAGCATGAGGAAGGAGGATTATAAGTTCCAGGTCAGCCTGGATTCTACAGGGAGATCTGGTCTCAAATCAAAACAAAAGATAAGCAGTGTAGAACTGTGTGGGGACAGGGTGCAGTTTAGTCGAGAATGCTCTTGTGGGAAGACTGTTCAGTGGGTTGATCGAGTGCAGTGAGGTACATAGAAGAGTCAGTAGGGTCATAAGAGGCCTCTCTACCTGTGCTGAGGAACATAATTTTAGCCTCTAATCCAGCAAGAGGGTAGTATTTACTTGTCAGGCATTCTTCCATACAATTCAAAATTTATTGAAATATTTGACATGATTGAAAATACAAACAACATCTAATTGCCTTCAGTGCATAAACATTATTGGATGGCTCAAATGAGTGAGTGATCTGTGGATTTGTAGCAGAAATTTTTTGAGAGTGAAGAAAACAAGAAGGGAAAGCAGAATCAAGGGGCAGTTTCAGCACCTAACCTCCAGAGGTTCTAGCCCTTTCCTAATGCTCCTCCTTTAACACATCTACTGTGGACAACTGCAGAGGTCAAAGACAAAGCTCAGTTTTGACAAGAAGGATCCTCCAGGCCCTTGGTTGTTCAAATGGTTCTCGTGTCTCTGTGGTTTCTAGTACCTCCCTCATCCCCATGTTTCTGTTCTGTTCATTATTCAGCCAGAAATTGCATTCCAAGAACTCCTTCTGTCATACCTGTTTCTTCCCAGTGCACCATGTCATTCAGCCATCAGCATCGTAGGGCCCAGGCCATTTTCAAGGTCCAGGTCAAGCTGCTTTAATCACAGAGATGTTTGCTTCCAGTTTGGCTCTGGATACAACCATTCAGATTTCTGCCGGTAGTGGAAAGTTATATACCACATCTGTCCTTTCCCAAAATCTGTATATGTATTTATAGATCTGATTTCACACCCTCTGCCTTCTTTCCTGTGTCCCCATTATTCTCCTCACTACTTTAGTGCTCAACTCACTGCTCGCAGCAAACATTTGCATAGCTGGGTAGAATGGACATTCCTATTCTTTTTGGTGGTTTGGTTTGGTTTTTGTCTTGACAGTGTCTAGGTATGAAGTTCAGGCTGGCCTTGAACTCATTACATATCCCACACTGGTCTAGAAACTCAAAGCTACCCCCCTGCCTCAGCCTCCTGAGTTCTGGAATCTGTACAGTTGTGCCCCACCACACCCAGTGATGTTCCTTTTCTTAAACACAGCTCTTGGATGTGCATATTGGTAAACTCTATTACAAAGTAATTTTGCACTGTTTCCCTAAATCCTTATAATTCTGCAGCATAGGCACTTTAGCCTAGTAATTACACTTCTGAGGAAATGTCATGAGGAAATAGATGCATAGAAAATTCTGAGCAAGGATACTTATTACTGAATTCTTCATACCAGTGAACAGTTAGAAATGACCAAGTTTTCCACAATAGAAAAAAAGTACGACAGATGTCAGATTTAAAAATAGAAACAACATATCAAAATCTTAACAACTGTTAAGTCTGGATACCTCTGGCATTATCTCTGGTTATCCCTAGAGTACCAGTGATTTCTTTTTTACCCATTCTACTTTTTGTGATGTACCTATGATGTACTCACACAGGGGTTATCAGAATGGAGGTTTCCATCCCTCTAGGCTGGACATTATACATTTCTCTCTAGCGGTATATGCACTCAAGGGTCATTTACAGCCCAAGACACTGTCCACAAACTTTGCTGTGGGATTTTATGAGTTTCTTATGAGGATAGCTAATGAAGTTTGCTTCATTTGGACAAAATTGGAAAGAGAGTAAAGGCCTGTGGCCTCTTCTCAGTCAGCTGCAATGATAGGTGATCAAAAAGTGGGTCCTAAACAGGCATGGATTCCAATGTCGTTGAGAAGTCTTAAGTTATGTCAGGTAAACTGACTCTTGAAGGTACCTTCTGTACACCAAAATACATTTCAGATGTGTCTTATAATAGAAAAGAATCTATTCTCAGAAACAAACAAAACTTCTTGATCTTTTCCATGCTTAATTTGAGAGGCTGAATAGGAAGCAGAGAAGTTGATCTTTTACAGATGGGAAGGGACAAAGAGATGGAGGGAAAAATGGGAGAGGTAGTAAAAAAAATTAAGATGTATTTGCATACATGTGCCAACTCCCCACAATGAATGTAATCATCATATACTGCACACAGATGCTTTTTAAAAGTTTTTAAGTATTTTTTTAAAAAGTATGCTATTGTTGCTGGGGATGAAAACACTTCCCTATCATTCATAAGGTCCTGTGTTTGATACCCAGCA
Source organism: Petromus typicus (assembly GCA_004026965.1). Taxonomy (NCBI): domain Eukaryota; kingdom Metazoa; phylum Chordata; class Mammalia; order Rodentia; family Petromuridae; genus Petromus; species Petromus typicus. Next base: position 69,777 of record PVIR01005764.1, read on the forward strand.
CTTCCAAAAACAAAAAGGAATGTACTGCTAGGCTGTGGGTAAATGCCTGGTTTGCAGTAAAGTATTACCTGATATCAACTTGGGGTTTTTTGTTTTGTTATGTTAT
>PVIR01005765.1:0-34619 GCA_004026965.1 Petromus typicus
GGGGGGCGGTAGGGTGAGTAGGGCTATGGGAAAAATGAGAATTAAGTTGTGTCTTATACTGGTACAAATCCCTATTATGGAGTGCAATCATGATCCATATATGTAATGTACCAATAAAGATTTAAAAAATTTTTTAAAAAAGAAAAAGGAAACAAAGCTTATGCATATAGGGGGGGATGGTATAGGGAGGGAAGGGGAATGGGAAAAAAATAGGACTTGAGTTATATCATATACTGGTACAAATTCTCAATGTTTAGTGTGGTCATGATGTGCATATAAAATGTACCAATAAAAATAATTAAAAAACTGGTCTAGATAGATCGTCAACCTTTTAGCAAATGAATAAGAAAGTTTAAATCTAGTTTTTTTTTTCTTTTTCCCCTTAGGATAGGCCTAGGAACTGGAAAACATCTCCATTTCCTTCTTGCCTTCCTCTGCCTCAGAAATGCCTCTTGGATAGGGTACACTGACTGGTTTTAAGGTAGAGCCATCTCAGCACATGTGATTATTTTAATAACATAAACCAGTCTTAGAGACATCCATGGGTTTGGTAACATCTTTAAACAAAATTGATATTAAACAAGCTGATAGTTACAGGCCCTAGTCTCCAGCGGACTTCCACTCTCGTCATAATCTCTCTCCAGAGGATGTCACCACTTAGTTATATGCAGAGGGCTGAAAAAGCCTATAGCCAATGCGGGCCACCGGTCACAAGGTCACACGGAAGGCATGCAGGTGCCCTTAGGAGTGGACAGTCTAATTCTGGCCTCTTTCTCAAGCACCTCTAGCTTGCCACTATTGGCACTGGATGGGATCAGGTCTAAGGGATGCTTTAGATAAAGGGACTGAACAAGCAAAGATAAATAGGGATGCCTTCTCCCTATTTTGTTTTCAAAATGGAAATGCACTGCTTTAGGCAGATACGTGCAGCAGGGTGGGTTGGGGTTGTGACAGGCCTCCAACTTACCCCACACTTTGGAATGCCTATTTAATAGTCCTTTCAATCTCAGGAAAAAATGCCATCCAGTCTTCTTCTACACCCATACCTTGCCTGAGCACTCCCTCAAAAGAAAAACAAAAGTTATCAAAGAAAAATTAGAGCATTGTACATTTAATAGTTTATTCCTGTGGAGGGAATATTTACATAAATAGCTGTGGCTATCAGAGACACAGTTCGGCATAGTAACTCTAATATGAGGTGTCCTAAGGGGTCTGTACTGTGCTGACAGTTATTGCCTAAGCCTTCTTAAAATAGTCCTTGTTTCCAGAGGCATAAAAAGTTTCTCTTTGCTCTTCAAATTCTTACTGATGTTATTTTTTACAAGGAACCTCTGCTATGATTCACCTAAAAAACACTAATCGATGATCCACAGGAAAAGTTCTGACTGACTATTCTATTTGTAGTTACAAATCTAAAACTATAAAAGCGTTATTGGAGTACAACTGAGTCAATACATGTAAGAGTGCATTATGATTTAAATGTAAATGTCCTATATTTTCCCCCATTTGCCTGTTTAATTTGTGTTCATAGCTTGTTAAAGTACCTACAATTGCTTTGCCATGTGACCACTGTGGGCTCCCCAGACAGACCACAGACCGCTCTGGAGAAAGACAAAAATCGGCTTTATTGCTGGCAGCTTTCAAGGGATTCACAATGGCTTGGAAGCCCCAAACAGAAGTTTACACTCTTTTTTTTTTTTTTTTGAGACAGGGTCTCGCTTTGTAGTTCAGGCTGGTCCTGAGCTCAGCCTCAAACTTGCAGTATGAGTGCTGCCTCTGGCTCATGAGTGCTGGGATTACAGATGTGAGTCACCATGCCCAGCATTGTGGTATGTGGTTACCAAGGATCTAACTAGGGACCTTGGGCTGCAAGGCAGGCACTGGAACCACTGAGCTAAATCCCCAGCCCTACACTCACTTTTATACCTTGATCTTTCTATGGGAACGGGGAAACAGCAATTCTAGTCACCAGAGAAACTGTCATTAATCTAATCATAACTACAACATAACTACAAAAGGGGCAGTGAAGGGAGAGCAGGAGTTTGGCAGAACTTTCTGAGACTGCCTTTCTCTAGTGCATGTGCAGTGCAGCAGTGGCTAGACTTACAGTGTATCCTCAGCATCATTACACAGTTAACATATAGCTGCCCATTTTTACACAAAGGAAACAGATTCTGCTCTCACTTTCATGAAAGTTTTTTTTTTTTTTTTAGACAGAGTTTTGCTTTGTAGTTCAGGCTGGCCCTGAGCTCATTATGTAGCCCAGGCAAGCCTCAGACTCACAGCAATCCTCCTGCGTCTGCCCCCCAAGTGCTGGGATTACAGGCATGAGCCACCATGCCAGGCACTGTGGTATGTGGTTACCAAAACTGAACTCAGGACTCTGCGCTTGCAAGACAGGCACCGGAACCACTGAGCTAAATCCCTGCCTCATTAAAGATTTTTTGAGCTCATATTAATTTTTATTTTTCTTTATATTTTTGCCCTTGTAAACTTATGACTCATTTTAGGCTTTCCATAGAAAACTATATAATTATAGTAGGTATATAATTATTATACAGGTTATAATTATACAACCTTTCAGGGTAAGTTAACTCATTTAACACATTACTGGATGAGAGTTGGTGGGATTTAGGCTACATAAGACTTAAAAATAAAGACCTTAAAGTTTTATTACATTAAAGTTATATATGATTAGGCCAGGGATTTGGCTCAGTGGTTCCGGCACCTTTGATCCCTGGTTAACCACATACAATACTGGGCGTGGAGACTCATGCCCAGCAGCAACCAGTACCACATACCACAGTACCTGGCATGGTGGCTCATGCCTGTAATCCCAGCACTTGGGAGGCAGAGGCAGGAGGATTGCTGTGATGTGAGTTTGAGGCTGAGCCCAGGGTTAGCCTGAACTACAAAGCGACACCTTGTCTAAAAAAAAAAAAGTTATATATGATTAAGTTAATGCATATGTTTCTGTGTGTCCATTTTCAGGAATGTGTTCTATTTTAGTTGGCATGTGGATAAATAGGCACTCATGACATTAGCCCAAATGTCTGTTGTTCACATGGTCTAATGATAGAGCAATTGAAATTGGTTAGTAACAATAAAGATGTCTTTCAAGTTGGTGATAGGTTTCCATCCAGATTGTTAGCCAATTTAGATAGAATAAAAATTAATTAAAGTTCATACATACAAAGATTTCTATATAGCTGTGACACTAATTATTGCTAACCTCTTGGCATATTAAATATAACTGTGTTGTCAAAGTGTACAGGCCTTCAAATATGCAAAATTCCAGAAACATCATGATAGTGACTTCCAAGCTGAACTATTGATGGTGGTAAACTATTTCAGGCTCAGAAATCTAGATTTTCTTTACTTGTAGGAAATGAGTATGCCAATCCAATGTGAGACAGCCAGCTATATGAAGTGGATGATTTCTCCGGTTTATGCTTATATGACTGTTATGTAATTGTGTTCTAACAGAGGCCCCTAAACACTGTGCAGTCCAGACATTGCTGTTCTAATGCTTAGAGGTTAGATTCAGACCATATAAAATACATTTTAAAATATATCTAAAAATAAGTACATTCTACTTACATGGCACTCTATCAAAAAGATAGCACATTTAGGCAAAACTTTATGTCATTTACAAGGGTAAATGACTGAAGAGATATTTTATTCTAAAATGGGAATTTATATATATTTCAGAGATAATAAAATCTGATGGTTCTAATATAATAATGTCCTCACGGGCCAGGGATTTAGTTCAGTGGTTTCAGCACCTGCCTTGCAAATGCAAGATCCAGGGCTGGATCCCAGAAACCAGAAACAAGGATACTCGGCATGGTGACTCATGCCCACCAGCAATCAGCATACCACAATACAGGTAGTGGTGGCTCACACCTGTAATCTCAGCACCCTGGAGGCAGAGGCAGGAGGATTACTGAGCTTGAGGCTAAGTTCAGGATCAGCCTTACCTACAAAGTGAGACCCTGTCTCAAAAAAAAAAAAAAAAAGTCTTCATGAAGGTCACAATAAAATGCTGTGCTGCTCTTAATCTTAGATTTTCTGTTTAAAACTTTACAATGGTTATATATTAATATTTTACAGAAATTTAATTTCCAAGACAAACATGATTATAAAAAATAAATAGCAGTTCTCTAGCCATACTTTATATTTCGAAGTGCTTGATATATAAGAGAAGAGTACGATAGTTAAACCTACTTCTCTACCTCAGTATGGTTGTTTAGAGACTGACGCTAACAAAGATAACTGGGCAAAGAGGACAGCCAATATTGAAGCTCTGGCCCTCCAAGTTCAACAAGGGCCCAGAACGTGAGGGGATTTCTCTATAGGATCCTACAACTCTCCTGAGTCACTCAGCCTCCTGAACAGGGAGATTTCTGGACCCCAGAGGACATGAGTCAACTAATGTACAGTAAAATTAAAATAAACCAACAGTCTCTAAAGAAGAAAACACCACCTTCTTTGGTTTGCATGGGAAGCTACATGGTCAAGCAAGACCATGGCTTACCATGGCAGGTAATATTTACACAGGAGCTGTGACGCTCTGTACATGATCCCAAAAGCAAACCCTAGGATGTCTTACCAGACCTTTTGTTTGTGAACAACTTGGCTTGCAAACAAGCATTTGGCAAAATTTTGATTTGGTGTGCAAACTCTGTGTCAGATAAGGAACATAATTGTGGGCATATTTTTTGCATAAACACAAATGTGGTCATTTTCTGTAGAATAGTGTAATTAAGTTTGTGAACCAAAGTACTGTACATCTATATCTCCATCTATCTATATAAATTTTGACTAAAATGAGCCTTACTTTTTAACTTGATCTTATACCTAGAAAAAGTATAACTAAAAGGATACATAAAAAATTAGTAATACAGGTTAAACATAAAAAGGAGGTTCCAATTATAGTGGTATGTCAGTTTACAAACTTAAGTCTGCAACTTGATTCGTGAAGTGAATTCTATAGTCAGAATCATGAAAAGAATTATGTTCATGAACCAAGGTACCATTGTACTACACAGACCCCTGCTGACCATCTCCAGTTCTGCCTGTAGCTTATCACTATAAAGGTTCAATGGGACTAGAAAGCCACAGTGGCCATTGTAAAAGCTCAGCAAATGTCTTTAGATTCCTTACCTAAAATTAGCCTTTAAAATCACAGTTCTCAATTTTCTTATGGTTAAAAATGGAAGGACATATATTCTAATAAATAAAACTTACTGACTTTAGATAAATATCTCACATCATGTGGCAGGTTTAAGAATCAGCATCATATACATGAAAATGATGATAAATGCACCAGATTCTTTTTCCAGAGGTCCACTAGATCAGACTTCTGAAATGAGTCCCTAACTGCTAAATCCCAGCATGACTTGTATGTAAGGCACCTCACTTAGATTAGCTCTGTGAAGAAAATCCCTGATTGCTGTCTCCCCTACACCAATCCTTTTCTTCTCAAAGCAGCTAGCTTACCTCTTTGCCCATTGTCTCCTAATGGCAGTTGGGGAGATGTTTTCAAAGTGGTAATATTAAAAAACACCAAGACAAAAATTAATAGACAGTCAGAGAGAGATTAGGCCCTTGAGGGAATCATTGCAAAAGCTGAAGACACATCAAAATTGCAGCTAGAAGTGAATCTGCAGAGGGACAGACCTCAAGGTGGAGACCAACAGCCAAGCCTGGGAGCTTCCGTAGAGAAAAACAGCAGCTTGAGATTATATTGTAATTAGTCCCACCTAGTCGAGTAAGCACAGATAAGCAACAGAGGCATAGGTGGCTAACCAGAACATCTAAACTCATGACCCCTTCTTTTGCAACAATATCTTGTCTTTTTAAGATTAAAACTTATAGATAAGCTATCATTAATGATGTTCACCATATATCCTTGTTAAGTTCCTCATTTCTCTATTAGCTAAATGACTATACTTGCAATCCTATTGGTTGATTATTGTTTGACCCATGTTGTACCCACCTTGTGAATAATGACAAAGAGATTGAGTGGTGCCACACTTGAGACCCCTCTTGTAATCTAAGACCTATTTGTCCTCTTCTTAATTCTAATAAAACTATCCTAACCTCCTTCTTTGGTTTGCAACTTCATTCCTGGATGTTGTGAGACCACAAGCTTGACACAATTGACATTGATTGGGTTGGGAATTAATTTCCTCATGATAATAGAATGCAGAAATACAGAGCAATACCTAAAAAATGCTGACAACATAGTCCACTGCAGTCTACTGACTATTTTTTCCCATGACACCACAGCTGATTGGAACTATGGTTTGCAGCCACTGCTCAACATCAAGACAGGATATTCCACTGCATATCACAAGTCTGGGAAAAGAGCCAACTTAAAAGGACGGATTTCACTGAATACCAAGGGTTTTGTACTATCAGAAATTTGAAAAACTGTTAAGTCAAGCCATTGCAAGTTGAAGACCATCTGTAAGTAATTCTTTTCCAACATTAGAAAGTATGTTTTAAAATTTGAAATGTTATGGCTACTAAGCCAGAAGCAAAATAAATTGTACTATGTATTCTCAATTTAACATGCTTTTAACGTACAATGTTTTATAAAATAGACTTTTTCTTCTGTGGATCGTGTTGACTCTGATCAAGCTGTGCTGATTCTCACTTCAACGGTTTGTCTAGCAGAGCCTTCACCCTGTTGAACTTTTTGTAGGCTGCGCTGCCTTTCTGGGGCTCAAATAGCATAACAGAGAGACTGCCCAGGTCTCATGTATCTCTGATAGTAGCATAACTTATAAAAAAAAAAGTGTAGTAGGTATGCCACTTTGAAACACATGGATGAGGTGAAATCTCATTTGTGAGGCAGATGTCATGTTTATTTTCCCACGTGCTCTATAATGTTAAATGCTCTTTAGGACACAGTCATGTTATTTAGTTCATGTTTAAATCACCTCCCTCAGGAAAATTACAAAGTGAGCATAAAACAGAAGGAAAATAAAAATCGCTTTCTTTTTACTACTAGTCAGACCTATGTAGCATGTTTTGTTTTTGTTGGAGTCTTCATATCAATGCTTGGGTAAAGCATTGTTTTCTAGACATATGTAAGTTTTTCAATAGAATTTTACTCATAGTCTACATGCTGTTTCATAGTCTGATAATACAAAATCTGTTTCGTCGCTTTGCTTGCTCACTCCATATAACTGCCTCTAAAAAATGTAGGCTGCCTAGAAACTGCCATCTTGTGACCAGAACCAGAACTGCCACTACCAGGTCTTTGGGGGTGAAGGGTGGGAACTTCACTCTGGAAGCGAGCAGCTTTCTCAGGCTTCTAGAATACACAATTTTCAAACTCAGAGCTTTGTTGTGCTTGAAACAAAAAAAATGGTACCCCAATGTTTTTAAAACCAATCATCTAACTGTAAAAAAACCTGCATGCTTATTTTAAAAATTGAGACTACGAAGATGATATATAAAAAACACAGTTTTGAAAAGCCCAAATTATTTCCCACATATCTTTTCATATATACTCTTATATGATATTTCAAAGCATCTTCTTTACCTTCACAGTTTGAACATTTTTCCATATCAATAAGCATTTCCAATGTGACCCTTTAATAAGTCATTTAATACAATTTCCTCTCAACTTTGCAGCACTTAATATTTATTTTGACTGTTATAAAATCATGAAATATATACAGAATATTATTTTAAAATAAATAGTAAAGTCTTTCCCCCACCACTCAAATAATTCCATCAGCTTGAACGTTACATTTTAAAAAACGTGATTATACATAGTTTATTAATAGTTTTTCTTTAAGACATAATATAGAATTTGTCTCTTTGCAATGTGTCTTTTTCATTTGATGCTACATAAAAGAGATCTTTTTAATTCACCACAGATTTATATTTTTGTCAACTATATAAATGTTCCTTTATCGAGAAGCATCTTTCTACATACTACCTTAAAACAGCTTTTAGAAATAAATCAAATTTCATTTTTAAACTTAGATGATACAGAGAAATGTGGTTTTAGCTGACTGCAGCTGTACCTGAGATCTGACAGGATGAGAGCATGGAGCACACATGTAGGCTGTAGGGACCCAATCGGGCTACCCACTTGACAGGGCTCAGGAATAATTTAATAATTAACAGAGAAAAAGAGAGTATGAGAGAACGTTTGTGCATGTCTGTCAACACTTATGTGTCTTGAACAAAATGGGTATACACTGCTTCAGTATCTTTCCTCTGTGATCGGATCAAGGAAAGATCAATTCTAAAAGTGCTGAATCCAGTTTAAAAGGGATTTTTTTAAAAATCCAGTAATTTGAACAATGGGATATGCTGGCTTTTAACAAGGACTCTAGATACTCAGAAATGCTAATTCTGAGCAGAGGGTCTAATTCCCCCAGAGGGTAAATATCTGTTTTTATTCACAGTGTTATCATTCAACAGCGCATCTGAATCCTTTTCCACAGTTCTTGCACATTTAATTTGTGTTTGGTACATATTTATATTTTTCTATCAAAATCTATCTATTTTGAATAAAATACAGTGTTTAAATAAAATATAATAGAAGCTCTACCGAGGATAGAAACATGAAATACCATGTAAAAATTAACATGCAAGGCATGCCTCCCTTAAGTCTTAATTTAGAATCTGTAATCTGATCACCTATTCCCACGCTATATACTTCAAAAATACCAGGAGAAACAAAAATTCCAGAGGATTAATTCTGTCCCAGTAACAGCAATTGGACCAAAATCATATTTCATTTTCCCTGTCCGGGATAACAATCTCCATCTTTTTTAGCTTAACACTACAGCCCAAAGAAATTCCCAGAAAATGACCAGCTTTAAGACAGTCTTTACCTTGAAGCTTCTGGTCAGCTGCAGCCTTGTGAAATGCAGCTCCTTCCCGAAGACTGGCCTGGCACGGCTCACTTCCCAGCTGTTCGCAGAAGGCTCCGCCCCTCCGGTGAAGGGAAAGCAGGGGGCCTTTTCCCTCGATTACAGGGGAGAGAATTGCCACGTTAAACTGCAGTTCACTTTCACAGCACTTGAGAGCAGAACAGGAACACTGTCCCTTAATTCACATTCAAGCCACAAAGGTGAGTGATTCCCCCCTCCAAAAAAAGGAGGTATGTCCTTATCACATAATGCAGACTGGGTTAAGATGATCTAGTTAAGACTGCACAGAACATAGAATATCTATATTGCCTATTTGCCTATTCTGACACAATTTCTACAAATGATTTTAAGACCTGGCTTCTCAATCTCCATCAGACAGACCTATTAGTTATTTATTTATGATTGCAGGGAATTAATACATTATTTTATGTAGATTTAATTTTTTATAATGTTAATTCTTCTGGCTCTGGGAAATGCTATGTTACACTTTTTATTCACTCTTCTTATTCATCCTTCAGGATGTTTCATAGTTTCACCCACTGCAATCATTTCTAAATATAAAATATCAACGACAAATCTTTAAAGTGGTATGTATCTAAATATTCTGAAACTGAACACAAAACTATGACCAAAATCACAATAAACCATATTTGAAATCAGAACACACTTGACAGAATTATTTTCAATGCAAAAATATCACAAAAGTAACTCTTACATCATAGTAATAAACCGCAATGTAAAAAGGGGGAAAACACAAACAGATAATTCACAAGATTCTGGAGAATAATTCTGTTTACTTCCTTGTGAGCAGGATCATTTAGTGCAACTATAAGCACCTCTATTCTTGTGCACCCCTAAGCCTTGAAGCCACTTGGGCACTTTGCTTACATTTTGGGTTCTATCTTAAGGCCCAGTTTATTTTTACAATAACCAATGTTCTGCAAACTACTTGTCTATTGTACTAAAAAGCTGTTATTTTTTATTTCTATCTACATGTTGTTTGTTTTATATCAATTTGTTCAGTGGTAAAGAGAGGATACCTTTTAGGGAGACTCCTCAAAACCCAAGCGTGTAAAATAAAAACTAAAATTGAACAACACATAAAACATCCGGCAGTTTATCTAAATCCGAAACTAAGGAGGTGCTGCTCTCTCCACAAGTACTCATCTTCATGGGCTTGGAATCCTGTCTCATTTCTGGAACTAGTGATTTCATCTATTTCTGGAATGTGAGATCCCTGCTGGTGAAGCGACCACAGCCATCTTCAGTAACTATTATGCTTATCCATGAATTGTCTCCATCTGTTATATACCAACCCAAATTTTAAAATATTCTGCTACACTCTTGCTTGTGTACTGACCATATCTGCATGATAATTTCACTTGGCTTTTGAACAGTTACAACAATCTTTTCTCTTTGTGTTTTGCTGGTGTTTGGCACTAACTTTCTTCTTAGATGTGACTATTCCTGGACAGACATTGGAAATAATTTTTCACACAGTGAAATGCCCATTTCATTCTATTCTTTTTTTCTTTTCTTTTTTTTTTTTTTTTTAGGTTTTTTTGAGACAGGGTCTCACTTTGTGGTTCAGGCTGGCCCTGAGCTCAGCCTCAAACTCACATCACAGCAATCCTCCTGCCTCTGCCTCCCGACTGCTGGGATTACAGGTGTGAGCCACCACGCCCGGCACTGTGGTATGTGGTACTGGTTGCTGCTGGGTGTGAGTCTCCACACCCAGTATGGTATGTGGTTACCGGGGATCGAACCCGGGTCCTTGCGCTTGCAAGACAGGCGCCGGAACCACTGAGCTAAATCCCCGGCCCCCATTTCATTCTATTCTTATTCCTTGTTCCTGTGATTTGTTGTCTGCAACTGCCAATTCGATATGGGAAAAGTATATATATATAATCTTCTTTTGAGCTTTTTAATTCACAAAATAAGAAATTCAGTTTGAAATTTAGATTTTTTATTGTCTTTAACTTTGAGATGTCACTTCCCAGGAAGTGCTGAAACTTCCCCACTGCTGGTGGATAATTTAAAGTTTAGGTCTCTTAAGATGTCAGGCCAAGTTTAAAAATAATACTTTAAAAAATTTTGCACACGGGCCGGGGAGTTAGCTCAGTGGTTCCGGCGCCTGTCTTGCAAGCGCAAGGGCTCAGGTTCGATTCCCCGGTAACCACATACCATACTGGGTGTGGAGATTCACACCCAGCAGCAACCAGTACCACATACCACAGTGCCGGGCGTGGTGGCTCACACCTGTAATCCCAGCACTTGGGAGGCAGAGGCAGGAGGATTGCTGTGATGTGAGTTTGAGGCTGAGCTCAGGGCCAGCCTGAACCACAAAAAGCGAGACCCTGTCTCAAAAAAAAAAAAAAATTTTGCACAACTCCACCTCTATCACAGGAAAGAGAAAGGCCAATCTCTTGCCACATTCCAGCTGCTTAGGTTACAGAGGCAGCTGCTCTGTGATACGGCTCTTTCTATAAGTAACATAGAAAGAAAATACCATTCACATTGGTGATTCTTTTTTAGAGAGACCATCATTCCCCCACCTGCCTGTTAAGCACGGTTACGCTGGACCAAAATCATTCTGTAATCATTCATCAAGGGTCCAACGACTAGCCTTCAGGAGTGTGTCATGAAAGCATTATGACGAGTTTAAAGATTTGAGTTTTCTGGGTCCTGGGGGCAGGAAGTCAGACAGTTGTGAGTTTGAAACTGGCACTTAAGTCTGTGGAAAGAACTTCCAAGTGTTTGACAACTGTTTTGGTCATATCTTCACAATGTAGCATAATGAACAAAGACTCATGGATAATGTGCACCTCTGATATTAATTTAGGTTGTCAAAGTATCACTTATTAAAGTACATTTAATGATACAGTCATAAAAAATCGTAGATACTTGTTTCTTAAAAAACGGTGCTTTTGAAGAAGCCTTACCTTACTGCCTTAGGGATAGTAAATAGTTCCCCTTGTGATAGCCTCTCTTTATCTCTCTGAAGTTTTGCAGAGCAACTTCAACTAGTGGTAACTGGGTTAGATTAAAATATAACAAAAAAGAAAAGAGATTAGATAAAAAGTTTAATTTGGTAGGAGAAAGCAGATTGACACTGAGAATGGAGACAAGATGGAAGGAGGAAAACAGAATGACGCAGAAGAAGCAGAACATAAATTTGGAGGATCAAAACAATAGCAGAGAACACTATGAAAACACATATATTCACTTTATTTTTTCTGCGGTATAATAGGGAAGCAATGTGTGGGGAGGGTCTTTAACAGTATCAGGAACATTATTTATTTCTAAATAATGTGAGCTTGTGGGCCTGAGTTGTACAAGGAATGCTCCATAATAATGTCCTCGAAGGTGCTATTGCTGCCTTGTTTTTTCAGGGCAAACAAAAGTGATCGTGTGAACAGAATGTGAGTTCTCCACCAACAACCTGGGTTAGGGTGCTGCCTCAACCTCAACATGGTTTCTATGTGAAAATGATAAGAGTATTAGTTTCTGTCATGTGGATTGGATCATGGTGTATCCAGTTCTCTTGACTAAAGACTAAGAATGGCTGCTATGGCAACTTATAAGATATAGGGTGAAATTGTGAGAGGCAGGTGAGTGGTTGTAATCTCAGGTAGACACCTGAATAGGCTCTTGCATGATTTCTTCATAGTGGTTTAATACATGAGTTTCTCAAATGAGAAGTTGTGACTGTTAATTACAAATTCTATAGTTATGGTACACTGGACAATTTGGATTGTACTAAAGTTCCCTAAGTGAACATGTTATTAACACAGACCTCTGAATAGTAACCTAGGCTGTATAAGAATGAGACTAGAGATCAGATCAACGAAATAAAAAAGTGTACAGAAATTTCCTCATCGAGATAGCTGGAATGCCATTCTGAAAAATTGGGATGAAATGAAATCTCACATGTGATAATAGATGTCATGTTTATTTTCCTTCATGCTCTTAGAATATAAAACTCTCAGTGAGACTTAATTATGTTATTTGGTTCATGCTAAAATCATATCTTGCATATCTTCCCTTTTCATTTAGAGTTCATTCTTTTTACAGGTAAATAGTATTTATTATTGTAGGTTACTATGCTATGTGACTGTTCTATGATTTGTTTTACATCTCTTTTGGATCCTTTTTTGAGAATATACAGATAAATACTAAAAAATTACTAAGTGGATAAATGAAAGAAGAGAAGAAAATTTGCCTTGTATCTTCTGTAAGACAAATTCGGTGCATCTTTTAATAGTTTGCGTGTAAGCCCTTACATTAGTGCTCATTTGGAATTTTTTCCGTTTTAAATGTTCCAGTTTTCAAGAGATTTTTCAATCACACTCTAACACGCAGTCTCACAGCCGGCTAATACAAAATACATTTCATAGCGTTGTTTACTTCCTAAAAATGGCCGCCTGAAGAAAATTTATGAAACCTGACAAGCGCCATCTTGTGACGAAAACCAGAACTACATACACTCAAGTCCTACTGAGGAACTGTGGGCACTGATCAAGACAGCATTAGCTTTCTCAGAGTTCGAATTTTTCATTCTCTGCTTGAGTCATACAGTTGTGTTATATAAAAAACAGGATCATAACTTCCTTATTTTAATGTCTGTAACTATATCTCTCATGTACACTGTAAGTCCCACTTCTTTTAAATTTCTAATCTCAGTAATGGTTTTTCTCTATATATTTTTCCTTCAAATAATGTATTTGATCATTTCTCCATATTAAAAAAAAACATTTCTCACACCATCTTTTGTGAATTACTTTACAAAATTTTTACAGATTTCTAAGATTTGATATCATTTTCTCATAAGAAGAATAATACAGCCTTGCTATTTTGAAATTGAAATATGCTATATGTAGAAGTTTAAAATTTTCTTTCTTCAATCCCACTGATATCTCCAACTTAAAAATTATCATATATATTTCCAGAGTTTTCTCACATGTAATAATGCACAAACTTTTTTTTCTTTTTTGTAAAAGATGGCATTGTATGGTACAAGTCATCTGCTTATTGTAGAATATACCTTCGATACCTTCTCTCATCTTTCCATTTGGAGTTAGTTCATTCTTTTTACAGTTAAATAGTATTCATTACTATAGGCTACCATCCTATGTGTTTATGACTTGTTTGACATCTCTTCTGAATCATTTCTTGAGAGTATACATATAAATATCTTTTGCTTGAACCAGCACAAACAGCCAGGTAACCAGCTTCTTAAATCCACAAAAAAATCCAACTTCAGCTAAAGACAATGACCTGTGTGTGTATCTGTTCAGGTGTCTCCAGCAAACACTTGTTCAGCTCCATTATGGCTTCTGAACGACACCTGAGAGTACACAGAATCCAGCACACTATTGGCATTCCAACTCTCGAGAACTGTATTACTTATATTTGAGCCTAATGCTTTGATTTCTCTTTCTCTCTCTCTCTACAGATTTGAATATATTATTTGATATTAGTGATTCATCTCCATATTCGAACATTTCTTTTTGTTTGCAGATGTTTGCACCATTTTGGAAAAGGGAGCTCCTCAATACACAATTTTAAATCCTTTCAATTACTTTTATGTTGCTACAGATGCTAAGTGACTTATGGAAGGAAGGAGAAAATTTGACCTTGTTCTCCTTGGCATGCTTTACTCCTCGAAACCCTGTATTACTTACTAGTCATACTTGCTTTTACTTTACTAAGAAATTGCCATCATTTTTATGATCTCATGACTATTTTGTTAAAGTACGAAAAGAAGCGTACCATTCTCTTGATAGAGATATGGAGATCACCTTTTTCACAACGTTGAAAAAAACAATTCATTTTAAACACCGAGTATTCTCTAACAACCAACCAAACCCTCAGTTCTCAGAGGCAGATGAAGCTGTATAATTATGCAACATTTCAATTACACAAACTCCACCAAAACAAATAAAGTTGTTAGATACATAGTCAACAAATCCAAAGTAATATAAAGACAATACCCCCAACAATTTTTTACTTAGGTTTATCATATCACTTTCTTTTATCAAAATAAGAAAGTTTGATTTATCCCAACCATTACTGCTTTTTAATTAAAAAATAAAATGTCATTATTTCACAGTTCTCTTTTGAAACATCACCCGACAGGTGCTATCAGATCACCATTTTCCCCCCTGTGGTATCTGGAGGAATAAAAAAATCCAGGTATTAATTCCTTCCAGAAACGAGATGTACAAAAGGACACCTGCTTCCATTGCTCCGAAACAGCAGTCTGTTCTAACCTTTCCATCAAGTCCTCTAGTAGTCTCTGAAAATAACTTATTTCGACGGCAGCTCCTTACCTCTAAGCTCCTCGTCAGCCAAAGCCTCCGCAGACTGTCGCTGCCAGGTCAGCAAGCTT
Source organism: Petromus typicus (assembly GCA_004026965.1). Taxonomy (NCBI): domain Eukaryota; kingdom Metazoa; phylum Chordata; class Mammalia; order Rodentia; family Petromuridae; genus Petromus; species Petromus typicus. The sequence goes on from PVIR01005765.1 coordinate 15,298, forward strand.
CCAAGCCTTTCTGACGCTCCGCCCACTCTCTGTGATAGGGGAACGCAGGAGGTCTCTCCTAGGGGGTGGGGAGAAGAGTCCCCAAGTTAAACCTAAGCGCAGTTAAAGGAAAGAAAAGGTCTCTGAGAACTGTAAAGCTTAGTAGCAAGATACATGTCTTCGATTTTCATTCTAAGTCCGAGGGTGAGGGATTTCATGGAAAAAGAATTTTTAGAAAAGGGATAATATCTCTTCCATGCAATTAAAAAAAAAAGGAGTTAAACTATTTCTTACTTTTTGTTCTTCTCTTGTACTTTATTTCTGGTAAATTTAAGACTAACTGATCAAGCTCTGCCAAAATAAAAACAATGGCAAGATGCAAAGTATTTTGACCGGGAGTGAAATGAATTAGTATTTAATTTGAGGTAGAAGTAATTCTTCATGATTTTGAATTGGAAGCTCAGACAAAATGTCTCTGCTTTTGTTTGAGTTTTTTATACTTCCTTCCTTTGGTAATTTCTAAAGAAAATCTCTCAGAAGCTGATTTCACCGAAATCGGAAAAAAATCTGTATCAATAGTAGGACTGTGATAAACCAAATTTAGAAAACACTCACAAAAGTAGAAGGGCTTTTTAATGCAAATGATTAAACAGAAACATCCCTAAAGTATTTTCTATATATTTCAATAAGAAAGATCGAACCACAGAATGGAGAACAGAGCAAAGGACGGGAGCAGACAATTCCCGGCTGAAGTAAGCCCTGTCACTGGCTTCCCCATGGCGAAGGCAGTGCAACTTCTGGAGCCCAGAGCTCCTCGCTTTTTTAATAGAGAGACAGGACTTTCCACATCGTGGCTCCTGTAAGTGTGGCACATTTTGTTATTATTATTATTATTTTTTTTTTTTTTAGGTTTTTTGAGACTGGGTCTCACTTTGTAGTTCAGGCTGGCCCTGAGCTCAGCCTCCAACTCACATCACAGCAACCCTCCTGCCTCTGCCTCCCGAGTGCTGGGATGACAGGCATGAGCCACCACGCCCAGCACTGTGCTATGTGGTACTGGTTGCTGCTGGGCGTGAGTCTCCACACCCAGTATTGTATGTGGTAACTGGGGATCGAACCCAGGTCCTGTGCTTGCAAGACAGGAGCCGGAACCACTGAGTTAAATCCCCGGCCCCCACATTTTGTTATTTAGTTAAAAAACAGTAATGGTTGGGATAAATCAAACTTTCTCATTTTGATAAAAGAAAGTGATATGATAAACCTAAGTAAAAAATTGTTCGGGATATTGTCTTTATATTACTTTGGATTTGCTGACTGTGTATCTAACAACTTTATTTGTTTTGGTGGAGTTTGTGTAATTGAAGTGTTGCATAATTATACAGCTTCATTTATCTCTGAGAAAAAGAGGAGTTGCACACACCTCTGTGAGGGACCATCACTCTTTTCTTCGGATATATATGCAGAAGAGGGATTGCTGGACCTGATGGCAGTTTTATCTTTAGGTTTTTAAAGGAAGCTTTGTGCTGTTTTCTCTACGAGTATATCCCCTTATGTTCGCACCAACTGTAGAGAAGAGCTCCCTTTCCTCTACATCCTCAGAAACATTTGTTATGCTCTGACTTTTAGGTACCTATTACCATAAGGAACCTGAAGTGGTATCTCAGCGTGCTTTTGATCTACATTTTCCTGACCATTAATAACGTTAAACACGTTGTCCATTTTAAACTAAGATTGCTTTTCGCTACTGAATTTCACTAATTAGTATATATTCTGGCCATGCGTCCCTTATAAATATCTGGTTTGCCAAACCTTTCTCCTGTCCTTGGGCTGTCTTCTTATTATCTCCTTTGTTGTGAAGAAACATTTTAGTTCAATGTAGTCCCAGCTGTACATTTATATGACTTTTAATAGCAATTTTTGAGAGTTCTGAGATAATTTGAAAACAGAATGTTCCACATCAATACTGCAATTCTATTAAAAAACTTTCTGCCCATGAGAATCTGTACAAAGCCATTTCTGTGTAACAAGAATGCAAAACTAAGTATCATAGTTCACTGAGCGAAAGCAACCCCGGGAACAAAGAACTGATAAACTATGTTTTTTAAAAAATGAACAAGACCTTGAGAAACATTATTATTCAGAGTAAACTGAATCTCTGAGGAGATGCTTTTTTTAAATTTTGTTGTTATGATTTTTATTTTCTTTAGCATTAAATGTTTTAAAAACCAGTGATCATAAACCTATCAAAACATAAAATAATGAAAATAAAGTTCTGACAAAGATGAGGAGCAACTGGAAAATTCATACTATGATGACAGGTGTACACATTGAACCCAGGATTTCAGCAAATGTTTTCACATTATTGCTTAAAGCTGAAGTGATAGACATCAGTGTAGGGCTTAGAAGCAGAAGATTGGTTTGTCTGAATTAGAAGAAAAGAAATGAGCTTCGCGGAGAGCTATTGCTACTCTAGAGCCTATAGGCAGTAAATGTTCAGAATTCAACTTTTCAATTTTCAGTTATTTTATGAGCTTCTATTTATAAATGAACTTTTAAAGGCACACAACACATTGTTACTTAATGCAATGTACATTGTATACAAATCAAATTATTGGAAGTTAATGTCAAAACTTTGAGAGTCAGGACAATTAAATATGTGGAGTCATAAGGTTTATAGCTCGCATAACCTTCCCATTTGTCCTTTATCTGATTTGCCTGGTTTGGGACCACTTCCTCATAGAAAGACTAGTTAATTGGAACTTAATACATTTCTTATATTCTGATTTCTTTGCTCAGAGAAGTTGACACTACTTTCATTGAAAGTTTTGAGGTAATAATGAGAAAGTGAATTATACAAAGGCTTTTTTTTTTTTTTTTTTTTGGATACAGAGTTTCACTCTGTAGTTCAGACTGGCCCTGAGCTCAGCCTCTAACTCACAGCAATCCTCCTGCCTCTGCCTCCTGAGTGCTGGGATTACAGGTGTGAGCCACCACGCCCGGCACTGTGGTATGTGGTACTGACTGCTGATGGGCGTGAGTCTCTACACCCAGTATTGTATGTGGTTACCAGGGATTAAACCCGGGCCCTTGCACTTGCAAGGCAGGCGCCGGAACCACTGAGCTAACTCCCCGGCCCCTGAAGTCAAATTCTCAATACTATTAATATTTTTCTTTAATGTCAACCATAATTTTATTTCTGGGGTCTTTATTGACTTTGAGATCTTGAAAATAATGAGTGTAAAATTTTTGGATAACTGAAAATTCCTAAGAAAAGCAGAATCCATATACACAAAACATCAACATATTAACTGAGTATAACAATATTTAGATTCTTACTTACATATTAAGTCATTTTTTATAAAGAATGAATTAAAATGATAAAATTAATAATGTAGATATATCATCCTCTAATATATTAAGAGGCTAATTATATTTTAGAGGTTAAATTTAAGCCTTTCTGTAACATGTACTTTCATGAGCTCATATTTTTTATTAAAATGGGTACATATATAAAATGGCACAAAAATTATATAGAGTTTTGGAAGACTAGAAAGGACCAAGGTTAAGTAACTGAAATTAAAAATGAACTTAGAATACAATTTGTTCTCATAATGATATCATGCCAATTTATTATTTATTATTTCTCCTTTATTCAATCAAAACAGGAAAAGATGTAATGTTTAACCCTTATGTACGTTGTCACTGCACAAGAGTGACCTTGTGTCCTTTTATGTGCTTCATTTTGCTCACAAAGTATTTCAGGAAAAACTACAGATTTTATTTGTTGTATGTCTCTCTACTATATTTATTTTAAATATTTTATTGTCACTATAGTTAATGATGGTCATGTAAAAAATGATTCACTGCTTGCTCTGAGGTATTTATGTTCTAATTTTACTTGAGCAGCCATGTTAGCATGGCTTTTATCTTTTATTATGACCTTTAATTTAAATAAAAATGTTAAGGTGTCTTTCACTCCAAATCATCTTTTTCAGTTTCTAGATGACTAGAAAATAATACAAAAGGTGAACTATTCCACTTTATAAAAGAAATGATGAAAAACATACTTAAGTGTATCTGGTGAACTCATATTGTATCATTAGATCCAGTACTAGAAAAATTACTATCTTTTTTCAGATAATATCTTGTAGAAAAACTGTCAACTCAAAAAGGTGAAATCTTTTAGATTAACTTTGTATAGCTAAGGGATTATTGAAATAACTATGTTTTGGTAACTGAATCTTTTTAAGGTGGATAAAAGCCTGTTATTATTAACGTACAGAGGAAAGCACAATGACACTTTACAAATACATGCATAAGAATTCCTTCCTTGGTTATTAGTCCTTCCTAATGATTATAAGCACAGATTATGAAAGATTTTTTAAAACTCTAGAGATTTGTTAGTCAAATCCTTAAAATGTCTTTACAAGTAATTTTGACAATTATTGCCTAAGTCCTTGACAAGGAGTTATGGTGAGGTCCATATGGTTATGTATTATAGCCGACAGGGGAGTGAGGCTCCTCCATTTTGATTTACTAGATCACTCTAATAAATTTCACTATCAGTGTTGCATTTCCTCCCTCCATGAATTTGAGGGCATCTGTCACAAGGATTGAGTGCTATGGAATAATGCCCTAAAAACAATTACTTTTATTATGAAATAAATTTTTAAAAAAAACTTTTCACAATGAAATGGGTTAAACAAAGGATAAGAGATTCAAAGTTTCCCAGGCGGTTTCAGTCCAGAAACAGAGAACTTCTGAAGGTCAACTGCTAATCTCAAGACAAATGCAACAAAAATTAGTTACATGAGACTAAGGTAGGATTGAAAGAAAGAAATGAGAAAAATCTAATCAAGATTATTCATGCTGGGATATTTTGGTATTTTGTTTCACATTCACTGTTCTGAATTTATATCATGAACTTTTCTTTTTAATCCTCCTCATCCTCTTTCTCTTTCTTTAAAATTATAATTCTCAAAATGACAAGAGTAACAAGGACATTTCACTTAAGTGATTTGAAATTCAAGCAGCACAAAAACCAAAATACATTTCGTGGTGTAGCTCATGTCATCAGAATCCAGAAATATCAAATTTCCTGTTTGTATTAAGAAATTAATGTAAGGGCCGGGGAGTTAGCTCAGTGGTTCCGGCGCCTGTTTTGCAAGCGCAAGGACCCGGGTTCGATCCCTGGTAACCACATATCATACTGGGCGTGGAGACACGCCCAGCAGCAACCAGTACCACACACCACAGTGCCAGGCGTAGTGGCTCACGCCTGTAATCCCAGCACTCAGAAGGCAGAGGCAGGAGGATTGCTGTGATGTGAGTTGGAGGCTGAGCTCAGGGCCAGCCTGAACCACAAAGCGAGACCCTGTCTCAAAAAACCTAAAAAAAAAAAAGAAATTAATGTAAAAAGAGGGTAAATATGCATTTTTCAAAGGAATAACAATTCAAAGAAGTCTAGGTGTACAAGAGATCAGTCATAAGACTACTGTTTAGCCTTTTTATGTTTCTAGGGAGACATGCAACATATTAACATGTTTCTTATGTTCAATATGCCATGAAATCTTCCAAATATCAATTAATTTCCCAGCTCTACCATGTATTAGTTATACAGTCCTATTTTGAAAGTAAATAATAAATTATTTTTATTTACATTAATGAATGGGAAGAAAAGTGGGTTTTGGGGAAGGGGTCCTATTGAGAACAAGATATAAAGAGAGCCAGGAGGATGTGTAACAAACTGTACCAATTCCCAATAACTAAAAGGGAATTAAATATGAACACCAGCAGCTTTTTCTTTGGGAATGTCATAGTATTTAAACCATTTGTATTTTAGACAATCACTCTCTTTTTTCTTCTTCCTATTTGGTAAAATTCATTTTAAAAATGTTATTAGGGCCAGAGATTTAGCTCAGTGGTTCCAGTGTCTACCTGGCAAGCTTGGCAAGAACTTGAGTTTGATCCCCGGTAACGACATACATACAGCAATGCCGGGCATGTTGATTCACACCTGGGTATGTGCACTGGGTAAGCACATACCACAGTTCTAGGAGTGGTGGCTCATGCCTGTAATCCCAGCACTCGGGAGGCAGAAGCAAGAGGATTGCTGTGAGTTCGAGGCTGAGTTCAGGACCAGTCTAAACTACAAAGTGAGATACTGTCTCAAAAAACTTTTTTAAAAAATGTTATCAATAAGTGGAAGCAGTGAAAATAGTTCTGGTTTAAAGAAAGCATACTGGCTCTGTGCCCAGTCATACCATGAAGTCTGGGTACAAGTGGGAAATCAAAATTCTGGTTAGAAAAACTGAAGGAATTAGCCCTTTCTTCCCACAATACTTTCCTTCCAGAACTCTCTTTTGCTAAAACTTGGCTTGGTGTGCTTTTAGTAATAAGTGGTGGTGGCAGTTCTTTTTAAATAGTACCTTGTAAATGACTAATGAACACTTGCCCTCTCAAAGTTGAGGGCTGGCAGGGTAGTCCTCTAGTTACATAATCAAACTAAGTTCCCCATCTGACATGTCCTCATGTATAAAATGTGTACTAACATAATACTTACTTCTGGAGTTTGTAGAAATCCTTAAATACTATAGTGATTCACCAGAAACCAAACTTGTAACTGTAACTCCAACAGAAATGCCATGTTTAAAGGCAAAAATCACTTAATCCTAATTGAAAAGACCATCAAGGAACAAGAACTGTGCTCGATAAAAATGTCTAAAAAGTCACACCAGGAAGCTGTAATAGATGTTCTGTTGTCCAAAAAGTCCCTGCTTTAAAAATAGCAAATAAATTAAAATGCAAATAGTTATTGCTTTTCTGGAAAGGAGACCACAGAAAAGATGGTCAAAGAATAGAAATCATGTCACCAAGATAAGAAATGAGCAAATTGTTCTACGATTTTGTTTTGTCACTTAAAAAAAAAATCACTGGTTGGGCCGGGGAGTTAGCTCAGTGGTTCCGGCGCCTGTCTCGCAAGCGCAAGGACCCGGGTTCAATTCCCCGGTAACCACATAACAATACTGGGTGTGGAGACCCACACCCAGCAGCAACCAGTACCACATACCACAGTGCCGGGCGTGGTGGCTCACGCCTGTAATCCCAGCACTCGGGAGGCAGAGGCAAGAGGATTGTGATGTGAGTTTGAGGCTGAGCTCAGGGCCAGCCTGAACCACAAAGCAAGACCCTGTCTCCAAAAACCTAAAAAAAAAAAAATCACTGGCAATAAGCTGTTTGGCTCTGCTTCCAATCTTTATTGACTTTGTTTCATGTTTTCTCTGTGCTTCTATTATATACTGTTTCTGGAAGATAAAACTTAATCTCAAGAAGATATATTCTTAACATTTATTATTTAAATGTGCTGTTTTTAATCTAAGTGATAGTCGACAGGTTCTGTACAGCCACAATATTCTTTTGTAACAACTGGCAAGGGCATTATGTGTTTAAGATTATGTGAAAGAAAATCCCCTTCATTATCATGTTTATGTAAGCATTCATACTCTCCAAATTTCTAATCATGCCATTTCAGTCCCCTTTCTGATTTGAGACAATATTTTACGTATTTTCGTTATCTTAGTGGTTCCCATTCTGGTGAGATAGTTTAGTTTGACACATACTAGACATAAATGTGCCTGCAACAGGACTTCTTGCTAGGTGATATCCAAAGTACATAACAGCCTCCAAGGCACAGGCCTCAAGTATCCAATGCTGTCTACAAACAAATAGCATCATTGTGAGAAGGCATACTGGCTGAACATCAGCTCCTCTCCGGTGCACAAGTAAGAAAAGAACTGACTGCAGTTGGACTCTTGGATCCTGAGACGGGTAAACCGCCATGGCCAAAAGGGTCCTGGAAATCACTGGTCAAATATGTCGAAACAGAGAAAGGGGAAAAGGGCTCCTTGTGAAGAGAGATTAGCTTCCACAGAAAATCCACTGACACATGGGCCTTCAGGGACACATGTTTGAGTTTGTAACGTTTGGCAGTTTTGTGCTCCTGAGTCAATATTAAAACCCACACATTGCTGTGGCAATGCTGCACTTAGATTGCTAATTATATTATGTGTTAGATTGCTTAAGATGACATTTTAACATTATTTTAAATGTAAGTAAGATTGCTGAATACCTGATAACTGCATCGTACACATTATTATAAAAAAACAAATAAAATTCACTAGCTCTTGTTGAGATCACAGGCGATATGAAGTAGCTTTTCTTGGAATTGGTAAGTGGAGTAGGGCCTTATGTGATCAATTTTGGGAATTGTAAAGTACAAAAAAACCCTATTTTTCCTTGAGAAACCCATGAAACCAAGTCCAGTCTGGATTGGCATTTTTCCTGTATCAACTCTGAAAAGAAGTTATCATTTTCTCATGAGGATATATAGGAGAAGCACTTACTTCTTAGTTTTTATAAACTGCCAGGAATAATACACTCACACAATTACCTACATGTCTATTCAATATTCTCAATATGATCAACAATATTCTATGAGTTTATATCTCAAATCTACCATGAGTTGTTGTCTTAGTTACTTTTCTTGTTGCTCAGACAAAATACAAGACACACAAAGTTAAAGGGGGAAAAGTCTATTTAGCTTTTAGATTATAGGAGTTTCCGTCCATAATTAGCTGGCTCCAAGGCAGAGTAGCACAGGGGAGAAGTGGAACAGTTAGCTCATGATGGGGGGAGACAGAAAAAGCAGCAAGGGACCTTAACAGCCTCCCAGCCCCTTTTTTCTTATCCAAGCTATTTAAGGAGGGCAGCACACACACACACCCTTAATTCTAGTGTCCTTAAGCCTAGCACTGCATCACGAATCAATCAATCGTAGCATCACACCCTAGATCAAACCACCTCTGAAAAGTCTGTGACCACATGAGGCTTTGAGGGAGCATCTAGACATAAACCATAACAACTGCATCATGATAAGTCAGCTTCTTAAATTCTGTGTATTTTAACTTCCGTATCTTTAATATGTTGCTAAAGTTGATAGAAGTAATTTTTGTGATTAAAAAACGTAGGATGATTTCTAGGAAATTATTTGAAAACAAGTGCAAGGAAGGAGGACCAATGGTACTTTATATGAATCATATAAACAAAATAGGAATAATGAAAAGTGTTTTGTATCAAACTAATTAGATATGCGGCAAGCCGCTACTAAAGAGATGCAAAAATGAGAGGAAGAGAAAGTGAAGTGGAGAGCCAAAAGTGCACTTCACTGATGTATATGAATATAAACTAGAAATCTAGTGTGGATTCTTTACACTGTGAAAATTTTCTTAGGAATTTTCATGAGGTCTGTTTTTAATTTCTGATTCTCTCCCAAATCCATGCACTTTATAAACTTTGTAGATTTGGGTTTTTGTCACCAATGATGACACATTCTTTTCCTTCTAAAACTCCGGGGAATTTTAGCACTTGCTTTGAATGGGCAATACTTGAGGATACTGGAGTAAGTTCAAAACAGAAAAGAAGAATCAGCAAAGGAATGCCTTACACGAAATAAGGAATCTTGTCACTGAGACATACAGAGAATAAAAGGCAGAGAATGAGGACTATATAGAGAAATCCTCATAGATGGAATAAACTGTTAAGCAGCTTGGAGGAGTACCACTGTGAGACTCAACATCTGATATTCTCTCATTGTTCCTCATTTTCGGTTGTAAGTATGTCTGCATTCACGTGTGTGAGAGCAACATTAAGACAGATGCCTATGTGCTCAAAATTATGTGCCACTTTTGTCAGACCTAAATTTCAAGAGTTTCCTGAAGTTATGAGCAGGAAAACATACAAGTGTTGCACTGTCAAAGCTATTATCTCTCCCATTTCCTTCATTAGAGTCAATTAGGAGCACCCTGAGGCCAGGCTGCCAGAGCATCTGTCAGTTATCACTACAGCTGGCATTTTTCTACTCGAACAGGAACCCAGGAGGCCTCACTTCTCTAAGGTGCCCAGCTCTCAAATACTGCTGCCACAGTTGCAGGAAGGACTACAAAAGTAGAAATGGAAGCAGAAGAACAAGCCAAGGAAGGAAAGGAAGAAAAAAAAAAAAAAAACACGAACAACAGCTTCTCTCTTCCACTTTCCAACCTCTTCCTACTTATGTCTCTCATTAGTATAATCTAATAGATTAGAAGCTGGCAAGGGAGTCTGAAAAAAGTAGTTTATGGGCTTCTACTATATAAAATAAAGCAGGATAGAAAAGAGCCTGAAAGCACCAGGTACACTGGTATTACAATATATTTATTATCAGTAGTTTTCTGTAAAATAATTACATATGCTTATAGAAAACACACAAAAAATGTTGTATATAGATAATCCCTGATTTAAGTTTCAGCTTTCCATGTAGTGAAACTGATACATATTCAGCAGAAGGCTTATTTCTGACTTTGTATTTTGACCTTTTCCCAGCCTAGTACAGTACGCTTTCATAATACTGGCCGCAACAGCAAGTCATAGCTCCGTCGGCCACAGGATCACAAGGGTAAGCAGCCACTTTCGATAGTGTACTGTATTCCCAGTGCTTTTGAAGATTTATTTTGTTCCATTAAGTCTACTGCATTGCACTGCAACTCCTATTTCTGGTGAGAAGAGGAAAGCACTTACGTTTGAGAAGAAAGTCAAGGCAATTATCTAGCAAGGAGACAGCAAACTAGTGATGTCCATCACGTGTAAAGACTCTTGCAATTAGCAATCCCAACAACCTTACATCCTCAGTTAATCAGTGAGCAGTGCAATCACTGACATGGGTTAAATCCACAGTCATTACAAAGAAAAGGAACTGAGGTAATTGATGACATGGAAAATCATAGAAGTAGATTCCCGTGTATAAAATGGCAGATACAGAAGCGTATATCACTCAATCTATTGATAATCTCGGCTAAAAGAGTGTGACAATTATACAAATCACAGAATTGCTTATGGCACATTGTAGGCGGTTCCAGTGCTTCAGACGAAATTAAAATTGCCCATACTATGCAGGTCAGCAGTGAAGTAGAAACTGCCAATACTGAGGGTGATAAAGCTGTTAAGAAAGAGTGGCACAGAATATTGAGGGTGAGAAATAGTTGCCAGAATAAATATTTAGTTTCAATGAAACCTGCTTGTTCTGGAAGCATATGCCAGTGTGTACACACATTTATCAACAATCTAAGACAATGCAAGAGTTCAAGGCATTCAGAGATTGCTTGGGTGGAATGTTGCAAAGCTCAAATTAAACTCTTTCCTTATCTACCCCTCCGAGAGTATCCTACAGCCTTCAAAAATATCAGCTAGCATACACTTCTCATTTATTATTGCCCTAAGAATAAACCCTGGGTGACATCAGCTTTGTATGAAAACTAATGTTTGAACTGTCTTCTTCTTGAGGCAAGTATGTACTGTAGGCAAAAAGACGTCTCATTCAAGTTTCTTCTGATCTCAGTGCTTCAGGACATCAACAGTATATCATGGATATGCTTCTTGATGTAAAGGTTTTGAATTTGCCAATAAACACAAACACAAGTGTATTCATTTGTCCAATTTACAATAACTGTACTCAAATTGTATTACTTGTGCCAAACTTTTGTGGAGGCTTTTAAAGTGACTTTCTGACCAAATGCTCTTAGATTTTTGCAATGGTTTTAGCATCCTAATTGTTTTTTGGAACATTACTGCAGTATTAAAAAAAATCACGTAGCAATCATGAACACCATCTGAGATATAATATTAAGGACATGCACATGCAAAGGCTTTGCTGTTGATCAAATAGGAAGCAACATGATAGTAGTGCTTGAGAAGCACATAGATTGGACATTGATGAATATTCATGCATTTGTTGGAGTTGAAGCTAAAGAGTTGCTGATTCAACTGAGGAAGAAATAAGAAAGTTGAGACAGAGGAAGTAGAATTTATACCAGAAGCATCAAGAAAATTCACAGCAAAGACAGTGAAGGAAATGTTTGCTACTCTCACATGTGGCATAGATTTTAGGAGAAATGAACATCAATAACAAGGCCCAACTGGTAGATACAGTATGTTCTTGCTTGCTATAAAGAAACATTTAATGAAAAGAAGAAATATATTGTATAAATCCTGCTATCTTTTTGAAGAACTCTATGCCTGCTTCAATTGTCAGTGGCTTTGTATTTTCCACTAGCTTCTCTTGAGCTTCCTCAAAAGAAATAAATCAATCACCTTTTTCCTATAGCATTCACATTTCACATCAAAGACCAATTTTAGTTCAATTTACCCTTCTTCAGGCCCAGGGTGCTTCTGACTGTGTATATGAGTGCTGAGTGACCAGACAACCATTCCATTTTTCATTTTTAATACAGTAGACAAAAAGTACATGAACTAGTTAATACTTTATTTTAAAAGAAGCTTTATGTTAGATCTTTTTGTCCAAATCTAGGCTAATGTGAGCACATGTAAAATAGGCCAGGCTAAGCTATGATGTTCACAGGATCAGACGTAATAAATGCATTTACTGTATGATATTTTCAATTTATGGTGAATTTATCAGGACATCACTCCATAATCACTCAAGGAAAATCCGTGTAAGAAAAACAGTGTAACACTGTCTGCCATCAAGCTCTGCTTACAGCATAGTAGGACTGCACCTCCAGTCAGCATCTCCACAACTTTCCAAGCTCCTCCCACGTGCCATTTCCAAAGACGTATGAACCACATAGCCAGGAGGCATTACAAAAACTAGCCCCCTTCCCTGGTATCAAAATCTGTCAGCTTTTTTTAGGTTGCTGGAACAAAAACACCCAACAACCACAAGTTAAAGGAGGAGGGGTCTATTTTGGCTCATGCTTTGTAGAAGTCTCAGCCCACAGTCAACTCACTCAAGGCAGGGAAGCTTAGCAAAGGAGGTTTATGGCGTGGCAGGCAGACAGCAGCACTGACCATAAAGAGAGGATGAGGGATATTTGTCTTCCAGGCCACAGGCACAGAGGCCTACCTCTTCCCACCAGTCTTCAACCCTCAATATGATACCCGCCTATATGCCCATCAGTGGACTAATGCAGTGTCACAGGCTCATGATCCAGAATCATAGTCACATGTCTGGTCCAGTCACTATCCCAAACCTTCACCCAAGAGCTAAACCAAAATGACCTTATTGTCAGACTTACTGTAAAGATACTGTTTATCAAATTTTAATTTCCTTACATCTATTATGTAGAAATGATTGATTTCTGCACGTCATTCACTGTAACTAAAATATTACTGACCTCACTAATTAGGACTGTGAGTCTTTTGTACATTGCCTGTGAATTTCCATTTAGATAATTATATCATCTGGAAACAGTATTAGTTTCATTTTTAGTTTTTCTATATGCAGGTCTTTTGCATCTTTTCCATACTTCTTTGCAGTGGGTGGAATTCCCAGTACTGTGTTAAAAAAGGATGGCTAGAACAGACATTTGCCTTGTTCCCAATGTTTGAGAAAAAGTACTGCCATCAGCAATTAAATATGGTGTGACTTGGATGTCTTTTGTGTAACACTTACCAAATCAATACAATCACTTTAAATTCTCAAATTTACTTAAGATTTTTGTCACAATTGCTTGATGATGGGTTTTCTATATCAGTTGAAAACATATGGTTACTCCACTTTAGCTTGAGTTTGAAATGAGTTTCTCATTGACAGAATATTACTTGGTCATTTTGAGGAATCCATTGAACAATATATTTATTGTTATTCTTAGGCAATTTACATTTAAAGCAATTGTGTTATTTTGCCCTATGAGAACTATATGATTACTTATTTTGTAAGTATTTACTTTGATTTTTTTTTCTTTGCTTCTTTTCTCTAACCATCTTGTGGGTTACTTAGAAAATCTTGGATTCTATTCTGACTTACCATGTTTTATAGCACAAAACTTTGTATAATTTTCTTAGTAAATGCTCTAGATATGAAAGTGTATATATATTTTAGTAAAGTTTACTAGTATCATTATTTCACCACATTGAATAAGGTGACAAAATATACTTAAGTTCCATTATTCTATCCATGTTTTAAATATAGTGGGGGTAACTACATCTTTTCTATTTATTTAGTCCTACATCACACAGATTTGTAACTTTTGCTTCAACTGTCAAATATTATTTCTAACACATAATTTCACTATATTATCTATGAAAATACTTTTTTCTAATGTATCAAAACTTCTACTGCCATTTAAAGATGTATTAAAAACTTCATTCACTTTTTAAAGATTAGGCTTCCTGAGGAACACATTGTCTTAGTTTTCCTTCATCTAACATTGGATTTATTTTTCCTTCATTCACAGAGAACATTTTCTGCCGATACGGAATTTGAAGCTGACAATTCTTCCAATATGTGAAAATTGTACTAGTTCATTTTTGTTTTTTTTATTTCAGAGGAAAAATCCTGTCATTCTAGTTGTATTCTCTCTGGCCACCCTCAAAATTTTTCATACTTTAGTTTTATTTAGTGTATTGGGGAATTTTTCAGTTTATTTTCTTAAATACATTTTAGGCTTTTCTTCTCTAGAACTCCGAAGATACGGATTTTGATATTTTATTATTGTTTTACAGTTTGTCTACTTTTTAAATTCAACTTTTCACTGTTGCTTAGATTGTACAAGTTTTGTTGAATTGCCTGCAAATTCAATAATTCTACTCGCTACTATATTGTCACTAACAATTGTACCCATTTTGTGAGACTTTTTCAATTATTCTTTTTTATTTCAAATTTTTCTGTATAGTTGTAATACACAACTTATTTCCCTGCTGGGATTTGCATTCTCTTCATTTGCTGCAAGATGTGAAGAGAAATAATTTAGACATATGAGTTTAAATATAGCATGATTTCTCTTATATGAAAAACTCAAAATATAAAAAACAAAGCAAAAAAATAGATAAAAGGAAGCAAATGTAGGGCACAGGGAAAGGGAAAGTTACCAGAACCCCTGCAGTGGGTTCTGGTCTCCAGTGAACTATGACAGAAAAAGACATATTACAAAATAAAGATAGGAAACAAGACCTAGAGAAGAAGCTTGCTTCTGGGCCTAATCAATGTTGCTCTAGGCCGCAAAGATGAAGGCATCACAAGCTTGTCACTTTTTACTGAGGTCATAAGCAGTAACATACGACTCAGAAAGTGGTGACAATCCAAACACCATGAGGACCTTATGGCTTTGAGCCTCTTATCTTCATTAGGTTGGTAAAATGAGCAAAGATCTTACAACAGTAGGTGGGATGAGTTACACCAGTAAAGAATTTGTCCCTCCCCAGGTGAGATTTTTCTACTTGGTTCTTAAAGATTCTGGATGTCTTCAATTGATGCAGTTTTGCCCTTGAGCATCATACCAAAATGAGAACATTGAGGTCTTAAACTGCGACCAGAAGAAAAATGAAGTTATATTTTGACATGTCATAGCTGGCCTATAGGCTGGAAGACTAGGCCTAATCATAACTTAATTGTGAAATGATTTTTCATCAAAATTATGTAGAATTGTTCTCAACAAACAAGGAGATAGATATTTTGTAAAGGAGAAGAAAGCAAAGAAGTGGAAGAAAAGAAAGGGAAAGACACAAAAGGGATAAAAAATATAGATGCATGATGAAGAGGTACCAACTCTCCAAGAGAAATGTAATCATTAAAACAATGTTAAATGAATAAAACAAAATGGAGAAAAAGATTTCAAGTCAGTTATTTAAGTATTTTATTAAGTACTTTAAAATCCTTTTTCTGTTATTTTCAACATTTTATATACTTCAGTATTGTCATCTGTCTAGTATCATTTCTATTTTTCTTGGTTCTTTATATAATTATGGTGATTTTCATATTTTAAATACTCAGAATTTATATTTCATATTTTAAATACTCCTAATAAGTGTTAGTTTTTGTAGATGCCCTCTTGTTGGTGCAAAGCTCAGGAAATGTGCACAATTTCTGTCTTTAATTCACCATGCCTTATTTACTTTCTTGTTGCTGGGACAAAAACACAGACATTCACAATTTAAAAGAAGAAAGGTTTAATTTGGACCACAATTAGTAGACGTTTCAGTTCACAGTCAGCTGGTTCTGAGGCAGGTTGGTAAAGCAGAGTCACAGGAGAGAAGAAAGAGCTCATGGCATGACAGACAGGAAGAAGCACGGGACATCAAGGGAGGATAAAAGATATGTATCTTCCAGGCTATGTGCTCAATCATCCATCTGTTCCCACCTGGCTTCACTTCTCAATATCACACACACTGGTAAGCCCATCAGTGAACAAATCTAATTTCACACACTCATGACCCAGTCAACTCCAAATACCTATGAAACCACGAGCTTTAAGGGAACATCTAAAGATGAGTCATAGCTACCAATACCACCTTTGCAAAAATACTGTACTGGTACACATTGCCTTATTGTAGGTAGGAGGTGTGCAGATTCATTTTCACACTAGGCCTATGCTTAGTCAGCTTTTGGTTGCTGTGACAAAATCCCTGAAAATACTAATTTAAAGGAGGAAAGGTTTGTTTTTTTGGCTCACTGTTCTGCATACTCTCATCTCTGTTTGAATGACTCCATGGTAGAAAATCATGCTAGAAAAGGATGGCAGAAGATTGCTTACCTCATAGCAGCCAGGATGTGGGGAGGGTACTAGAGCCAGAAACAAATGAGTCAAGGACAAGATATAGTCCTCATGGTTATACTCCCAGGACCCATTCCATTCAAGTAGGCCTCACCTCCTAAATTTCCCTTATCTTTCAATAATGCCATGAGATTATAATTCCATCCACGGATTGCTCCACTGGTGAAATTAGAGTTCTTGTTACCCCATCACTTTTAGAAAGTCCCACTTCTGAACCCTTGAGACTTTAGGAGAGATATTTTAGATTTAAACCATAAAAACTCCACTGATATCAGGAAGGAGAAGATTGGCCAATTAGCCTTGCATTTATCTGCCTTGTTCACTTCTACTGCCTCTAGGAAGTGAAGGTTCAGCTCCCCCTACATAATGCTGCTAAAACAAGGGAAAAAGAAAAAGAGGACTGCTTGTTATCCTTTGCTTACTTTTTCCCCCTTTCTAATAAATAACCTCCCTTTCTGAGCCAATAGTCTTTCTAATCAGTGTTAAAAATACTAATTTTGTCTGATTTTAAATTTCCTATTAGTGGAATCATGCATAATGTATCCTTTCGTGTACAAGTTTTGTGCTAATATTTTATTAGATATTATTCATCCACATATCAGTAATTCCATATTTTTATTATTGCATTGTATTTAATTTATGAATCTGATATAATTTTTTTTTTAGACAGAGTCTTGCTTTTGTAGTTCAGGCTGGCCCTGAGCTCAGCCTGGAACTCACAGCAATCCTCCTGCCTCTGCCTCCTGAATGCTGGGATTACAGGCGTGAGCCACCATGCTCAGCACTGTGGTGTGTGGCTCTGATTGCTCGTGGGCGTGAGTCACCACACCTGGCATTGCTGTATGTGGTTACCGGGGATAAAAACCAGGCCTTTACACTTGCTAGGCAGGCATTGGAATCACTCAGCTAAATCCTCGACCCCATAATTGCTTTTTGGTATATTTTATGATGATTTCATCTAAATTCTTATAAGATTATTCCCACATCTCTTCATGATTTAGGCATAATTTGATTCCCTTTTCTTAGTCAAGTTGTGCTTTTTCTAATTATAATGGGACAAGGGATTTTTTATTTCATCAGGAAGATTTTGAATATCGTAAGACCGTTCATTATATTTAACCTCCTTTTTGTAGTAGGACCTCAGCTGAAGTGTAGCATGCAGTCTACACAGAGTACTGAATAATACTGTCCCGTTGAAATGAGTGACATACAAGTTCATCTCTCTCAGCAATTCTTCCAACAACTTTCTGACCAAAATGGGATACTGACACACTACACTGACATCTTCAACTGGTACTGTATACAAAGTGCCTTCCTAACAAGAAGGATATGGAAAGCAGAAAGCTAACTGACATGACTTATTGCTGGGAAGTACTGAAGTGTGATTCAATATTTAGCTATAAATATAACCAAAAGATGTGAGATTTGTACACAGAAAGTTTAAAAGATTGCACAAAGAAAAAATAATGGGAAAATGTAGTATTTATTGCATGGTGAGACACAATATCATTAATATGGCATCAGTTCCTCAATTATTCTATAGATTCTGTGCAATTCCTCTGAAAATTCTCCCGTCTCTTTGTCTCTGACTGTCTGCCTCTGTGTCTTTACCTGTCCGTCTGTCTGCCTGCTTGCCTCTCTGTCTCTCTGTCTCTCCCTCTCCCCCGCAACAGGCTGGTCTGAAAATGTATTTCAAGAAACCTTGAGTAGTACATAAAGCTTGAAAAATATAATAAAATTGGAAGATTAAACTTTTCCATATCAAAACTTACCACAAATAGCACAATCAGTATTGTGTGGAACTAGCATAAGGAGAAATGTTTTTAAAATGGAAGAGAGTTAAGTTGCTATAATTAAAATCATTCATTTACAATCAAATGACGTTTTTCCTCAAGTATGCCAAGACTATTTAGTGTGTTTGGGGGGGGGGAAGCACAGTCTTTTAGAGAAAGTGCTGAACTGACCTAAAAGATATAAGTTGGGTCCTTCCCTCATAAACAAAATTTAATTCAAAGTTGATAAAAACCCAAATGCAAGAGTTAAAGCTAGAAAACTCTTACAAGAAATGATAATGGTAAATCTCCATGTCCTCAAGGACAGATTTCCAAGATATGCCACCGAAAACACAAGTGTCATAAAAGCCATATACTGACCTCACTGAAATTAAAAATATTTGAGCATTGAAACATGTAACAAAGAAAGACAAAGGCAATCTAAAGAATTGGAGAACATATTTGTATATTATATTTCTGATAAAGGTCTATAACCCCAGCTTGGGAAACTTAGTGACTGAGAGCCTGTCTAAACTTTAAAAATAAAAAGGGTCAGGGATATAGGTTAGTGCAAAAGTTCTGAGGTCAGTCTCCAGTACCAAGACAAAACAGACAAGTCTTGAATAGTTATTTCTCCAGTTATCATCAACACCTAAATTATGAAGTTATTGTTTGTCAGGAAAATACTGAAAATAAGATGTAAAGAAATATATTTAATAAAAGTTATTTAAATGTAATTTATCAATGAATTGTTATGAATATTTGGAATCCTCAATGGCAAAAAAGAAAAGAAACAGAAAAATAGATTTACAAGGGAAACAATAGGAAGAAGCTACCAGAAAGTTAGAGAAAGGTTAAGTAACAGGAAAAGATTGCTTTTTAGAACTGATACATCTTAAAACTCTTTTATTTCACATATTTTGCCATTTTAAATCACACAGTGAAATGGGCCGGGGAGTTAGCTCAGTGA